>MU735350.1:0-13446 GCA_026770625.1 Nicotiana glauca
AAGCAAACTAAAATTGTTTTATTTTGAATCTTTGGGAGTATTTCTCTTATAGGGCAAAAATCACGTGCTCACACTTCCAATGGACACAGGTTCATCCTAGTAGCCATCGACTATTTTACCAAATGGGTCGAAGTAGCATCTTACAAAGCAGTGACTAAGAAATTCATGGCAGACTTTGTCCGTGACCATATTGTTTGTCAATTCGGAATTCTAGAGTCAATCATTACTGATAATGGCTCCAACCTCAACAGTGACTTGATGAAAGCTATGTGCGAAACTTTCAATATCAAACACAAGAATTCCACAGCCTACAGACCTCAGATGAATGGAGCTATATAAGCTACCAACAAGAATATCAAGAAGATATTGAGAAAAATGATAGAGAAGCATAGACAGTGGCACGAGAAGTTATCATTTGCTATACTGGGATATCGCACCACAGTCCACACATAAACCGGGGTATCCCCCTATATACTGGTTTACGGTATAGAGGTTGTCATTCCCGCTGAGGTAGAAATTCCTTCCCTAAAAATCATACAAGAAGCTGAGCTCGACGATGCAGAGTGGGTAAAAAGTCGTTATGAGCAACTAGCCCTTATAAACGGAAAGAGAATAAATGTAGTCTTCCATGGTCAACTCTATCAGAACAGAATGCCCAGAGCCTTCAACAAAAGAGTCAAGCCAAGACAGTTCACATCGAGGCAGCTGGTGTTGAAGAAAATTTTATTGCATCAAGACGAAGCCAAAGGAAAGTTCTCTCCCAACTAGTAGGGTCCATACATGGTCTACCGGGTTTCGACTGGAGGAGCCATCATACTTGCAGAAATGGACGGAGAAGTATGGCCAAAGCCGATCAATTCAGATGCAGTCAAGTGTTACTATGTGTAGTTTTTAGGCTTTCCTTATATGATGTAAATTGAACTACGTCTGACCTGATTCCCTTTTAAGAGGGGATATGTAAGAAGTCCTATGGGTTCGGTCACAATTTAATAAAAATTTCATTTCCACCGCAATTGGAAACTAGGGCAAAATTTTGAGGAGGACCCTCAAAATTCCGAAGTAATTTCAGCCGATCGTCGCACGATCAGCAGTGAGACACGTCAACCCATCAAACTGGGGCAAATTTTTGAGGACCCTCAAAATTTTGTAGCAGGAGAGGTTGCAATGTCCTGAACTACGTCACGGTCGTCTGTTCATCTAAAAGCTATTTTTAATTATACATTCATATCATACTGTTACAAAATCATACATGTTTATTATTGAAACTTCTTTATTTAGCAATGCTACCCCAATGATACAGATGGTATCACCCGATCAAAGTCGAATGAGTCAAGTCAAGTCAGCGGGGATACGAACTAACCTCCCCCTTACAAAACTCATGATTTTTCTTTGGATGCAGACACTAGGATTGCGAAATCCTTAAACATACAGTACATCCAGGAGAGAAATATTGTTCTCAGAACCATTGCACTTGCCAACGTTTGCTATCAGCACATACCAATAATGCTCCATAGTCACAATGCTCCTAGTAATCACAATGCCGCAATTTGCTATCAACTAAGAAAACTCTACTGTCATTTGTTATTTTATTTCTTGCATAAGGCTACCATTCTGCCTTCTGAGACTAAACGCTGTCTCCATCTTCATTTGCATTGCATAAGGCTACTATTTTGCCTTCCAACTTGCATAAGGCTACTATTTTGCCTTCCAACTTGCATAAGGCTACCATTTTGCCTTCTGAGACTAGACGTTGTCTTCATCTGCATTTGCATTGCATAAGGCTACTATTTTGCCTTCCAACTTGCATAAGGCTACCATTCTGCCTTCAGAGACTAAACCTTGTCTCCATCTGCATCTGCATTGCATAAGACTACTATTTTGCCTTCCAACTTGCACAAGGCTACCATTCTGCCTTCCGAGACTAAACATTGTCTCCATCTGTATTTGCATTGCATAAGGCTACTATTCTGCCTTCCAACTTGCATAAGGCTATCCTTATGCCTTCTGAGGTTAAGCTCAACCTCCATCCGCATTAGAATCTTTGGATAAGGCTGTTTTCCTGCCTTTTGAGGCTAAGCTCTGCCTCAAATTTTCTTCGAAACTAAGCGCTATCTCAAGCACTATTTATCTCGCTTGTCTTACGGGTCAAGCTCTACCCTTCAATTCGTAAAACAAAGCTCTGTCTTGTCCGCATCATACTATTGCATCCTTCATGGGCTGAAATATCGCCAACTCGTCCAAAGGCGTCATCGTTCGAACGTACTATCTTCATGGACTGAGAATACCATGTCATGGCCTGAGAATACCATGTCATGGCCTGAGGATCTCTTTCAATCTTTTATATATCATTATTCAAAGGCGTCATCGTTCGGAGGCACCATCCTCATAGCCCAAGAACATCGTTTCATGGCCTACGAATCCTGCACCAAACAACCCATGGCCCAGGACATCATGGTCTGAGGACGCCATTCCTAGCCGTCCAAAGACAACATTCATAGTCGAACGGGAACTTGCATCATGTTTAAATTTATGCATAGTATATGCTTATATTGCTTCTATTTTCAGGTAAATCGGCGAGCAACGACTATCCCAGCAGGAGCGATCCCGCTCCAGTTTTCCCAGCCATATCAAACCTCACCATTCCCGTAAGTTGCTTATTCGTCCAACCCTATATGTTGCATCCGTTCTTGTAAAACTTCATCGATATACTTCGCCGATGACTCCTGAACTACATATGGCCTGATTCCTATAAAACCAGGGATATGTAAGTATCTCAGAAGCCAGGGTGTGGCCTAATATTTCAAACTGTTTCGCTCGGTCAAAATTGGCCATCATTTCTTTATCCGAAAACTCTTTCATCCTTTCCGGGTAAAGAGGGGCAGCTGTTGATACCCAATCTTTCACCAAAATACTTTTAAAATTGCATATATACCTTCAAAATCATGCATCAATATTTTTCCATAATTTTTCTATATTTTATTAATTTACCCAGCATTTTATTTCCAATAAATAATTATAAAATGGCATTATAAATGATTTCAAAGGTATTTCGTGATTTAATTTATTATTTATGGTCCTATTTAAACCAAATTATTTCATAATCAACCAAATTGGCATTGTTTGGCTACAATTGCAATAACTTTGCAATTATAGCCCAAGCATATGATTTTATACTATTTTTTTTACCATAAATGAATCATTTGTATTTTAAAATATTAAATGGTCATTTTTAATTATTTTCTATGCATGGAATTCATTCTTTATAATTATTATCTAATTTATAAATTATTTTAATTAATTTGAATTCGGTACTTAACAAATAGCCTAATTTTATTTCAATTATAACCTATTAAAACTAGCCCAAATCACCTAATTACACCAACCCAAAGACCCAAGCCCAAATCCTAAATCTACCCGACCCAATCTGATTAAATCTTGGCCGTTGATCAATTTTGATCAACGATCCAGATTCGTTCTTACCTAATTAAGCCTAAATGACCTATCCCCCCCCCCCAGACCCCCATTCTCTCATCACTGTCCACTGTTACACCCTCTCATTCTCTCTCAAATTCTTTCTCAAGCTCTCTGCATAACCACGACTCGTACTCGCTGATCGTTGGCTCGCCGTTATCTATGGTGGTTTCACCACCACTCCTAGCCTCCGTGGCTCCCCCTATGCCGGATTATTTCTACCCTAAGGTCCTCAAGGGGCCAGCGCCTGTTCAACTCACACCTATGGTCTAATTCTGGCCATTCTCAGGCCACTCTTGGCCATCCGAGTAAGATCTTTATATTTTCCGGCTAGACCTATGGTTTCTAAGCCGGTCTCTCCTTATCTATGGGTCATTTTTGTTGAAAAACTTAATTCCCTCTCTTAACTCTTTATATATATAACAGATCTGAGAATATTTGAACTATTTTTTTGCTTGTTTTATGAAAACCTTTGGATTTTCAAAGCGTCGCTTCATTTTTCTTCATAACTAGGGTTTCTAAAATTTTCTATAAGAACGATTTTGATTTCTAAATGTTGTCCCGTGATCCCTGAGTGTTTAACTAGGTTTTGTTAAGCTTTTCCAATAAACCTAACTAGTTATGTTGAAAACCCTTAATTTTTGGCTTTAGTCTTGGATTCTGAGTTTGTCTCTACTGTTTGTTTATTCGATTTGTCTGTATGTTTGATTCTCATGAATATGCTATGATTAATTAGAGTATTTTATGATTTTCACCCTATTAAAATCTTATTAAGGTTTCCGATTTGGTTCTCCCTATTTATACTCCATTTATTGGTTTATTCATGGAAGTCTATACTATTTTCCTTAATGTTAGTGCTATTTTTCAATTCTTGAATCCTTGATTTACTGCGTTGATACCCTTATACCAATTTTCATCTATTCTTTTCCTATTTTTCATAACCAACATTAAATTAGTTTTTTTACATTATTATGTGGTTGACTGTATTATTAATTAATTCCTACTGTTATTTCCTTAATTAGACCCTTATGTATCTATCCCTAATTACATATTTTGTGCCTATGTTGTTTGAATTATTTCCTTATTTGTTACCTGCTTTCTACCGTTGGTAAAATTACTCCCTTAATTAAGGGAGACTTGGCTGATTTTCGTTCTTAATTGATTCTGTAGTTCTATAATTGCTGAACAACTGATTCGTGCCTTATTTATCTAGCTTTCAAACTAATATATATACTTTCATCTCGTTTCATTACACACACAAACTCACATTAGTTCACATCTCTCATACACTCAAAAGCTCTTCTGCTTTCTTTTGTTAATTACTAAGGTTACTAAATTAGCCAGCTGCAAGCCAAGGCTAATTATTACACTTTCTTTTTTTTCACCTTGTATTTACTCTGTTTACTGGTATGTTCTGATTTTAAATTCAAGCTCTCAAACCAATGTGTTCCCTACTGCTTCAGTTTATCATATTCCTAATCTATTTCTATCTATTGTTTTGCTATTCAACATGTAATTAACCTATTGCTTCACCTAGCTTGTTAGCTATGTCCTACCCCTTCTAGGATCATATATCTTATGAACTTGTAGTCTGTCTAAATTTGACTCTACCCTATTTTGAATGTTGGTTTACTTGCTATGTAGTCTCTATTATGAACCTTTCATTGCAAAGCAGTTTTTTGTTACCCTAAGTTTTCGGATTCTATGTTGGTATTGAAATTCTTACTCTGTTGTATCATTAGCTATCCCCAATCCTATGAACCCCCTAAAGCGCCTCTGATTCTATAACTATGTTTTAATTAGTACCCCTGAACCCATGTCTTACTTTTTGTACTATTAGCTACCCCTTGATTGCAAAGACTTCTGTTTACATGTATTATGTGTTCCCAGCCCCAATTACCCCTGTGTGAAGGGTTGCTAAACCTGTTTTGGCTCTATGTTTGATATATTGTTTGTGTGATCACATAACTCTTGTCAAAAAACTGTTTTACTGAACAATTCTCTTATTTTATAAAACTGCTTCAGCTGAGTCTTTTTCAAATTCTATTTTCTTATTAAAACCTTTTCAAAAACTATTTCAAGCACTCTGACTCTTCTCTTAGACCACTAAGTGCTGCCCCTTTTGTGTGAGACTTGCCTTGGGACCCTTTAGCTCCCTCTGAACTTGGAGACACAAAAGCTGGCCTTTCCACACTGCACTTACTCTGTCTTGGCTATGGAATCTGGGTGTGAGCACTGCCCGGGATCCCTTGAGGTCTTTAAGGAACTCTGACACACCCGGATATGAGAAAGGCTATGAAACAATCTTGGCATTTGAGGTTCTGGAAATCTGGGCCTATTTTTCAGGCTCTCTATGGTGTAACTTCTTATTTTCTTTTTCTACTTATGTAATTCATTTCAATATTGGTCTATAATAATTTGTTATAAACAAATATTGGGGTTGACTACTGAAAAGGGGAGGGTAGTTATATATGTTATCAACATCAATGGGTAGAAACCATGCTTTAGGTTTACATTTCCTATATGCACATTCGAATCCATGTCTAAGGCCAACACATTCAAAGCATGCCATGAATTAGATATCATGTTCTTAGGTTTACTGTTTTAGCATCACATTTGACATTTTTTTATCACTTAGAAATCCTACTTTAGGCTAATAACACCATTAACATAAAACTATTGCTCCTGCACATCCTGAAATCATGCCGTAATTTTCTGGGCATTTAGAAATCATGTTTTAGGAGTTCTGCATATCCTGAAATCATTTTGCATTTTTACATATGCACGTTAGATACCCTATTTTAGGATCTCGTTTACACTCGCTTAGTCACACCTAGTTGAACTAATGATGCATGAAAATGACGTAAAACAGTCTCACATTTGATTATCCTGTTTAAGTAAAACTGGTCATAATCCGTATATATCTTTGCAACATTTAGAACGGCATATTTTAGGTTAAAATAACTTCTAAACTATTTTAATAATTCTGGTAATTGTTGCGCGTTATCCTACGCCTAGGCAAGCCTTAGGTAATCAACCCCTACAAAATTGGAAATTGTTCTTTTTGTTTACTGCTTAATGGTTAACAAGCTTAAAATCATGTAGGCAAACTGATTAGGCTTGCTTCTGAGCTCATAAAATAAAACTGCACATCATCTGTGTCTTGATACTCACTTAGACATCATGCTTAGGATCTGAATCTAGACCTTAATTGTGTATGAGTTATGTTGTTTGTGTGTACTATGTGTGGAGGTATATCTGAGCCTTTTATTTGTCTTCCATGCTCGATCCCCTTTAATTGAAGTCCTATATGTTCATTATATGTCGCCTTAGTATTTTACCTTTAAACTTAAGGGTCTTCTTAGAACCCCCCTTTCATAGGATAGGAGTCCTAAATTCCTACGGGAATGATAGGAAGGGACATGTAATAGCATGCAATAGGGGTCAAGACCAACCCTCGCTTTAATTACCTTCATGGGGCGGGAAAGAGTAGATATGGATATGATGACCGGTGCGTTAATGCCATGTGTAACCCCTCTTTTAGGAATGTCATACCGGGTATTGCATTGATGCTATCCATATTATAAAAAAAACCTAGGATACCCCTTTACATTCACAAATATTCTTAGATTGTAATTCTTTTCGAAATCTAGCTTTTCATTAACTGTTTTTTTTTACATCCGTATACTTAAACTTAAATCCCCTATTATTTGAGTCATACTTGTTTATTTGCTAAATGGTACAAATCCACAAAAGTTATTTGGCCGCGAACCACACTGGTGGATCCTGAGAGGTGCCTAACACCTTCCCCTTAGGATAATTTCAATCCCTTATCCTGTCTCTGGTTACCAAATATTGCTATAAATGAATCCTCTAGGTGCCATCGTTAGGTGGCGACTCTTTAAAAATGCAAACCCCTTTCCTAAAAGGAACAAGCTGTCTCAACCAAAAATGTCATAAACCCTATTTCGCGAGAAAAAGGGGGGCGCAACAAATATCACATAAACTTTGGCCAAATCCACCTCTCTTTTTGGCGCATCGTTATTTTGCTCTGATTCTTCGTGAGCAAGGTCGAAGAGATGTCTTTCACCCTCGACCATCTTATTAGACTATATAGCCTCCGCCTCTATCGAGGACGATTAATAAGGCTCCAGCGTCGGGCTACCAGAGTGATGTTCTCGAGCATAGATGAGGACGAGGACCGAAGATGGATGGGCCGATTTGTCCGAGTGAGGACTTCTGACATAATCCCAGCATAGAAAATGCCATTCCCTGAAGAGTGGAACATGTGGCGAAAGTACACACCCTGCACTCGACCTCCATTTTACTATTTCGTTTCTTTTGCATTTTCTCATCGATGTGCCTTCTTATGATGCAGCGGTCCCTTGGGTGCCTGGTGTGATTCCTAACCTTGAGGTTCGGAAGATGTCCTCGACTTCTACATATGCTGAGCGCTCATGGCGTGATTTGGAAAGGGGCCAATGCGAGGCCAAAAACCATGGTGAGTTTCTTTTCATGTGTTTGATGCTCTTCTCTGAGATGTATCGTTATTTTTTTATTTCTAATTGGTTTCCTTTTACAGAGGTATCGGGGACAATGCTATCATGAGGCCCTCATCTGGAGAGGAGCAGGAGGCCCCGATACCGGCCAAGAATAGGAAGAGAAAATGGGTTTTTCCCTCTGATATTGCAAATCCTAAGAAGAACACGACTCGTAGGTCAAATAAAGATATCGCCGCCCTGGCGGCTGATGTAGTTCGGAAGCTACGAGATGAAGAAAAGGAAATAGAAGATACTGACTACGAGCTGTTGGCTCGAAAGTGGAGCGCCAAGGTCACAAAGGCCGCTAAGCTGGTTACAATCGAAGAACTTCAGCCTCGGACTGAAAGGATCTCGGAGGGTGGCCTGAATAAAATCCTCGAGCCATTAGAGACCAAAAATGTCTTCCATCGTAATGGGCAATCGGCGGATGCACCTGAAGGGGCCAGTTCTGAGGCACTTCAAAACGAAGAGAACGCCCTAAGTAACCCGCTTGGGGCGATAATTATTGATGATTCACCGCCCCTCCCCTCATTTTTCGAGCGGAAAATTTGTGAAGCCCTGGCCATGGGGACCCCTATGTGGGAATGGCCCACGAAAAAGAGGACCTTTTCCACGGTTGCTTCACGGGAGTAGAAGATGCTTTCAATCTGGGTGATGCGTCGAGAATTTTTTATGAGGCCCATCGACTCTTGAGTCAGGTAAGCCTTAGCTTCCTTTATATATATTACTTTTGCCTTTGTTTTCTCTTGCCTAACGTTTCTTTCTTTCTTCATAGGCCTTGACGCTTCATCGGGAAGCATTTTTTGAATCTCGAGCATAGCTGAACAAGTGTGAGGTTGAACTTTAAAGGCTTACGGAGGAGAGGGATTCCCCAAAAATTCTTATTGGCAAAAAGAAGAGGAGATTAAGGACCTCTGAGCTGAATTAGCAACAGCTCAAAAAGGGAAAACCGACCTGATTAAGCAGGTAATATAAATTTTTGGAAGTTAATTTTATTAATTCGAAGACGACGACTAACACTTCAATCTTGCAGGTTCAGAAGAAGGCCAAAAATGTCGAGCAACTTCACAAGGAGGCAAAGATGAAGGAGGTAGAGACTTTAGGGTGGAAACAAAATATAGACCACCTTGCATCGAAGAAAGACTCTGCTCGGGCCCAGCTATCTTCGACCAAACATCAACTCCAAAGGATGAAGGAGGAGAGCTTGGCCCGAGCCAAGAAAGCGAGGAGCTCGAGGTTTGGTTGGCCACTGAGCTTGCAAAGTCCACATTTGAGGCAGAAAGAGTAAAGGCTGATACAGAAGCGATCGTGGTCGTATACCGAGATGACGCTGAAGCCGCTTATGCTCGAGCAAAGGAAATTTTTGATACAGGTCAGGTTCAATTGTTCTGCATTGCCGAGCATGCCAAATACCAGTCTCGTAGATACTCTCGATGAGATTCATGCTCATGGATTATATCTTACTATTGATATTAAGAACATAAAAGTGCTAGAGGCTGAAGCCAAAGCTTTGCTCTCTGATGATGATAGTTTCGGGAGCTTGAGTTGATCCGCGAGCGAAGGTGATGAAGATGAGGCTCCTGGGGGAGGATTAGGCACTTAGAATTTTCTTTTTGTTTTTGGATTTTTGTGTAAGACCCTGCGTGGTCTTTGTAAATATCTTTGTATATATGAAAGATCCGCTTTCTCTTTGACTCGTCTCCAATTTTTGTTTTGTAAAAACTTTGTTTTGCTTTTCGCTTTGTATACTTTATATCTTGTTAGGATTTGACTCACTTTGTTGTCTTGTGAAATTTTTCTTGTGAATCCGAAAATTAAGCGATTTGATCGAAGTCTGACTAGTATAGTTTCTATAATCGAATGAGTACTTGCTCGAACTCGGAGCAAAAAAAACCCTTAGGTTTCGATTGAGCGAGGATGGATCCTCGAACCCAAAAATATTATGGCCTTAGGCTATTTAATCGGGCTGATATGGCCTCAAAAGAGCGGCTTCTTCCCCTTTCAGTTAAAAAAGTTTAATCGTATAAGAATTTATTATGCCTTAGAACAAGGTAACTCTGTAACCATCAGGATTCTCGAGGGGTAGAGTTATGGAAAAACTTTGTTATGCCTCAGCATAAGTTTGTTTGAAAGTTCGAACAATTTGGTAACCCTTAAGGTTTTTGAGGGTTGATGTTATCGAAACCTTTTGTAATTTTTCGAAGGGTAGCCTTGTTTAACCAGTTTTATAAAAATATATGAAGGCCTATTTTATTATAGAATTCGGACGTCTCTGAATCGTGTTTGTTTGGCCATTAAGATTTTCCCTTGGGCTTGTTTCTCAATAGTACTCCAAACTTCTTTGAAGTACCAGTCCCCGAGTAGGAAGTGGCCTGTAAAAATTGAGAATTTCCTTGATAAGGTCTTATGGTCTCGAAGTTTTGTGATTCGAGAATGATGATTTTCAGACGGTATTCCCCGAGTATGGGGTTGGCAGCTCGAGCTTTAGCTGCGATTGACGCATAGATGATAAGTAAAGTAGAAATTCTCAAAGTAGAAATTTCACTAAGGCATAGAGCATCTGGTAAGGAAAAAACTTCAATAAATTGTTTATTCGCATGTTTTTTCATCGGGGCTCGAATAATCTACAAGGACACGGTTCGTTCGGCTATTTGGTTTTACAAACTTTTACCTATCGAGACTTGTTGATATGGAGTATCTTCTTTGAGAACATAACATTCGAGGGTGATGCCCCCCAGTTTTCGAGGTTGATTGTAAAGAAGCCTTGAATACTATTGAATTATCCCTAGGTATCACAAATGATTGTTGCCCCATTAAAAACCTCGCCGCAAAAACCCAATTGAGACAGAAACTAATCTAAGGGAAAAAGAGTGCAACGCGTGCTTTAAAATCTGAGGTCTTCGTGTTGAAGAATTTCCCGATGTCTTCGATCGAATACCTGCAATAAGTTAGTATCAAATATAAATGAAAAAAGGAGAGAGTCATACCTTAGCAATAGTATCATTTGAGGAGTGATATATTCCAATTATTCGGCAATAGTTCACCATTTATCATGCCAAGTTTGTAATACTCTTTTCTAATGACGTCGAGGACCTGATAGGGTCCCTTCCAATTTGGACCGAGCTTTCCCTCATTTGGGCCTCGAGTGTTGATGGTGACTTTTCTCAGAACTAAATTCCCTATTTTGAAGTGTCGAAGATTGGCTCTTCGATTGTAATATCTTTCGATTCGCTATTTCTGGGCGACCATTCGAGCGAAGGCGGCTTCCTGTTTTTATCTAGAAGTTTGAGGCTTGTGTTCATAGCCTCGTGATTTGATTCTTCCATTGCATATCGAAACCTAATGATTGGGTCCCCGACTTCGACTAGGATCAGAGATTCAGTGCCATATACTAAGGAGCCCCGTACTGGATTTGTCATTGTTCGATATGCCCAGAGGACTTCGAGCAGAATTTCTCTTCATTTCCCCTTAGTGTCGTTTAATATTTTATTTAGGTTCTGAATGATAGTCTTGTTCATTGATTTGGCCTATCTGTTCCCACTAGGATGATATGGTGTCGAATATCCTTCTTATTTTGTGATCCTTGAGGACCTTCGTTACTTTGCTGCCGATAAATTATTTTCCATTGTCGCATACTATCTCGGTGGGTATCCTGAATTGGTATACGATGTGATCCCAGATGAAGTCTATAACTTCTTTTTCTCTGACCTTTTCGAAATCCCGTGCTTCAACCCATTTAAAGAAATAGTCTGCCATAAATAAAATGAACTTAGCTTTACCTGGGGACGATGGCAGAGGGCCGACGATATCCATTCCCATTTCATGAACAACCACGGTGATAAGACCGAATGAAGTTGTTCCCAGGGCTAGCAGATCATCGATGCATGTCTTTGTCATTTGTCACATTTTTGAACGAAGTCCTTAGTATCTTTTTCCATACTGCCCCAATAATACCCTGCTCTGATGACTTTGGGAACCAATGATTCGACACCAGAATGGTTCCCTCAAGTACCATCATGAATTTCTCGTACGATATATTCGATGTCTCCCGGACCAAAGCATATTGCCAACATCCCATCGAACATCCTTATGTACAATGTCTAATCTTCGGCCAATGTAAATCATGCAGATTTCGTTCGTAGAGTCCTCGATTCCTTAGGGTCTAATGAAAGTTTCCCATTCTTTAGATAATTTATATATTTGTTCCACTAATCCCAAGTTAGGCTTATGGAGTTTATTTCAGTGTGGCCTTCTTCGACTACCGACTATGAAAGCTTCAAGACAGTCCCCGAGCTGATTTTATCATCTTTGACTAATGACCCCAAATTTGCAAGGGCATCGGCCTCACTGTTCTACTCTTGAGGCATATGTTATAGGGTCCATTCTTTGAACCTTATGCAAGATCAAGAATTTCAAGAAATTGAAGAAGTCCAAGAATCCATTCAAGATTAGGATTTCTTTTCCTTAAAGATTGGGATTTCTTATTTCTTGTTTCCTAGTAATTCAATTTTTATTTTAGTAGGATTATATTTGTAGTTCTAGTCAAACTCTGATTATTAGTTGGTATCCTATTCTTACTAGAATTCCTTTTCCAATTTTAGATATGATAGGTTTTCTGTAACGACCCGGCCGGTCATTTTTGGAATTCACACCCCGATCCCCTATTAACTGCTTTCCCTAAGTTCATTTTTGCTATTTTGGTTTGCCGGGGCGTTCAGTATTAGGATTCGGAGTGTTTTGGGACACTTAGTCCCTAAATGAGAGTTTAAGAGTTGAAAAATGGTCCGTATTCAGAACAGTGTGAAGACGACCTTGTAATGGAAATCCGATGGTTTCGTTAGCTCTGTTAGGTGATTTCGGGGTTGGGAGCGTGTTCGAAATGTTATTTGGAGGTCCGTAGCTCTTTTAGGCTTAAAATGCCGAAGTTTGAATTTTTGAAGTTTCCGGTCCGATAGTGAGTTTTTGATCTGAGAGTCGGATTTGAATTCCAGAAGTTGTTGTAGCTCCTNTTCTTGTTTCCTAGTAATTCAATTTTTATTTTAGTAGGATTATATTTGTAGTTCTAGTCAAACTCTGATTATTAGTTGGTATCCTATTCTTACTAGAATTCCTTTTCCAATTTTAGATATGATAGGTTTTCTGTAACGACCCGGCCGGTCATTTTTGGAATTCACACCCCGATCCCCTATTAACTGCTTTCCCTAAGTTCATTTTTGCTATTTTGGTTTGCCGGGGCGTTCAGTATTAGGATTCGGAGTGTTTTGGGACACTTAGTCCCTAAATGAGAGTTTAAGAGTTGAAAAATGGTCCGTATTCAGAACAGTGTGAAGACGACCTTGTAATGGAAATCCGATGGTTTCGTTAGCTCTGTTAGGTGATTTCGGGGTTGGGAGCGTGTTCGAAATGTTATTTGGAGGTCCGTAGCTCTTTTAGG
>MU735354.1:7712-51892 GCA_026770625.1 Nicotiana glauca
TTTAAGCGACCGTGCTAGAACCACGGGATCCGGGGGTGCCTAACACCTTCCCTCGGGTCAACAGAATTCCTTACTTAGAATTTCTGGTTCGCAGACTTCATTTGGAAAGTCGAAAACTTCCTCGATTTGGGATTCAAGATAAACCGATGACTTGGGACACCAAAAGCCAAACCTTTCCCAAGTGGCGACTCTGAATAGAATAAATAATCCCAATTCGAATAATGTCACTTAAATTGGAAAAAACTCTCTCACACATTTATCCCTTGGGGTAGGTGTACGTAAAAAGGAGGTGTGACAGTCGGCACAAAGCCCCAAACATGGCATACAACCCAAGGTATAATAACATCAAACAGTTAACTATCAATTACTCATTAAAAATAGTCATTTGGGATGGACTAGGTCACAATCCCCAGCAGTGCTCTACTCCACGCTCGTCATTTAGTGTGCAAGTCACCTCAAAGTAACACAACTATCACGATCCAAAATCCACTAAGGGTCGTGGTGGTGCCGGATAAAAATATGACTTAGGATGTACTGTCAGGCAAGCCAACCAAGAATGCATAATTAAATTTCAGTTTTAGTATTTGCGGAAATTATTTTTTCTTATACGTTAAATATTAGATAATAAAAATTTTACACAATGAACACAAAGTCTATAAAAGACATAATACTGAGTAATTCGAAAATTGTCCCAGAACCCGGTGTCACAAGTGCATGAGCATCTACAGATAAAGAAATAAAATACAACATCTATCCGAAATACAGTGGATAAAAAATAAATACAATATACTGAAAGGGACTATACTAGCTGCAGGTCGCCTCGAATAATGCAACTCACCTAGTCCCAGAATCATCCACGCTGCTACGCCCAGTAGGCCACTAGGGTTACATATACTCGTGCAACAAAAATGCACAGAAGTGTAGTATGAGTACGTAAACAATGTGTACTCAATGAGTATCACGTTTAATCTCGAAGAAGTAGAGACGAGATGGTCAACTTCGACACTTACTAGAGGTCAATTAACAATATACTAAAAATGTGGGGAAATCATAGATTTATATAGTAGTTCTAACTCACGAAGCCGGAAAACAGGTAAACACCTTTGACAAATAATAATGGATTTTCAAGATTTACTTTTCATTATCTTAACAATTTAAATCAAGCCACGAAGGGCAATTTCACATTTAAAAATTATCATGCGACAATATATCATGCGCAAGTCATGCCGAGGTCGACGGCCCGCTCCAACAGAAATAAAATGTGCTCCTGCCGAGGGTCGACGGCGCTTATAGATGCATCCATTTAATCTGCCAAGGCGTTCGGCTCGTTCCATAAATAATCACAAACCCTGCTTGCGAATCAGGCATGCGACGCAGGTATACATAGAGATACATGCTCAATCAGTCAATTAAGAACTTATTGGTGGATATTTATCCAAATAAAATAATTTCTCTTTTAATAATTCAGGGAAAATGACATTTAATTTCTTTTTAAATTCATTTACTAATCCAAGGTGATATAAGCAATTAAAGCTATCAATGGGTTCATAAATAATCCAAGTATAGCATGTTTTTGGGTCCTAACTACCCAGACAATAGCATAATAGTAGCTACGCACGGACTCTTGTCACCTCGTGCGTATGTAGCCCTCGCAATTAGGAGCACATAATCAATTATTTCATCTATGGGGATAATTTCCTCTTACAAGGTTAGAATAGAGACTCACCTCACTCCGAAGATCAATAATCGGCATTCCACGCCCTTCCGAAGACTCTACTTGATGCACCACGCTCCACAACTAGCCAAGGGTAACGTAAATCCATTAATATATGCTCAAATATTCATTACAATCTAATTTATAGCAATTTCTAACTCCAATCGAAAAGTTAACCAAAACGCTATCGGGCCCACGTGCCCGGAATCCGAAATTGTTCTAAGATAAAGATTACCCAAGACCTTAGGAACTCAAATATATAATTTTCACTAATTTCCATACTTAATATCTTGGTTAAATTCCTAGAATATAGTTTAACCTCAATTTTCTATAATTTTCTAAGTCTAAATCCATATATAAACCTTGTATTTACTCAGAGCTAGCATAAATTACTTACCTCATGACAAGTGACGAAAACGGCACCTCAAAGTTGCTCCCCATCGGCTCCAATTGAAGAAAAATGGGGTTGAAATAAACTCAACCCCGAACTTTAAAAGACCTTACTGCCTCAGCTGTTTCCACACCTGTAGTTCCTTGACCGCTTCTGCGGTTCCGCAGGTGCGGTTACAATGCCGCATCTGCGGTCCTCCCTGGGCCACCCCTATCTCGCTTCTGCGACGTGCCTCCCGTAGATGCGGTCTCGCTTTTGCGGAATGTTGATCGCATCTGCAGTCCTCTCCAAGATGCCTCTTCCGCTTTTGCGACCACTTTTCCGCATATGCGGTCCCGCTTTTGTGGAAACTTGACCGCATCTGTGGTCCCGCTTTTGCGGAACCTTGACCGTATCTGTGGCCCTCAAGCATTTGACCAAAATTCGCTTCTGCAGCTCCCTTTCCGCTTCTGCAGTTAACCCACCTCAGAAGCGAAAATATCAGCAACCAGATCCTTCAGTTGTCCAAAAAATCCCAATTTCAATCCGTTAACCACTCGGAATCCACCCGAGGCCCCCGAGACCTCAACCAAACTTACCAACCAATCCTAAAACTTGTTACGGACTTGCTCGAGACCTCAAATCACATCAAACAATGCTAAAATCATGAATCAACCCCCAATCCATGCTTTATGAACTTTAGAACTTCCAACTTCTATTTTCGATGCTTAAACCTACCAAATCACGTCCGATTGACCTCAAATTTTGCACACAAGTCATATTAGACTTTACGGACCTATTCCAACTTTCGGAATCGAATTCCAACCCCGATATCAAAAGGTCCACCTCCGGTCAAACTTCTCAAAAACCTTCAAATTTCTATCTTTAGCCAAATGGTTCCAAAATGACCTACGGACCTCCGAATTCACTTCCAATCGCGCTCCCAACTCTAGAATTACCATACGGAGCTATTCCCAGACTCAGAATCCCAAACGGACATCGATAACACTGAAATGCACTTCAAGCCAAACTCAAGAAATTTCTTCTAAAATGCTAACTTCCACAATAGGTGCCAAAATGCTCCCGGTTATCCAAAACCCAATCCGGGCATACGCCCAAGTACGAAATCATCATACGAACCTGCTGGAACCTTCAAATCCCCATTCCTAGGTCGTTTACTCAAAATTCCAATCCTAGTTCATTCTTTAAACTTTAAGCTTCTGAAATAAGAATTCTCTTTCCAAATCAACTCTGGACTTCCCGAAATTCAATTTCGACCACGCGTACAAGTCATAATACCTGAAATGAAGTTGTTCATGGCCTCAAACTGCTGAACAGAGCGCTAGTACTCAAAACGACCGGTCGGGTCGTTACATTCTCTCCCACTTAAACATATATTCATCCTCGAACATGCTGAGAACTTCACTGGAGTGGTCTGAAATCGCTGTTTAACTTCTCATGTACCTTCCCGTGCTACCTCAACTCAGTTGAGCATATTAGCTCGATTAATTCCGAAGATATTCCCTTTTATTCAACCAAATAAGCCTTAGAGCTCAATTCCAACATCCGGAATTCTATGCCCGACCTGTTTCCAACATAAGATCACCATATTAATCACTAAACGTTGTACCCAAACATGGCTGCAAAACTTTGTTGAATTCACACCTAGCATCACTTTACTCACCAGACCACAATAACACTTTCTGATCATTTTAGTCGAAATTCCATGAATCTGGTGCTCCCATTGCACCCCATGACATATATAGGTCTTACTCTAACTCTTACAATGCTGCCACAACGGAAGAGATGTGCAAAAATTCATAATCAACTGCCGAGTCACCCAATCATTCAGTCTATACTCTTGACAAGAAACATTACCTCATTCTGAACCAAATAATTATCTTTGCTCCTTAATATATTTCACATAATCAGATTGCACTGATCCTAAATCCAACAATCTCGTCTCACCCAGTACGAATTGCTAAGGCAATAAGCCACCCCGATATAATCAAAAGCTCTCTATGACGCTACAATGTACCAATAGGCTACCATATCGAACGCGATATAAGGGAAAGCAAACTTTGAGAAGGAAATTCAACTACACCGCTCGCGAATCATACATGCGACGCGATCAACTTAATTAAACAAACACCCCGCTCGCGAATCATACATGCGACGTGGGAACATAACTAATATAAACTTTCCTCAAAAATAGGAAACAAAATGCATAAAAACAAATACGGGGAACTGTACTCAGCTTCACACTATTGTGGTGCGCAACCCCATCCGAACAACATGACCATGGCGGCATGCCACCCGATCCATCCATAAAACTCGTGTAAGGAGATACACACCGAGCTAGATTGTGTATTTCAATAATATATTGAACATCGGTCACAACCACACTAAGTGCATAATTCTATCCCTGGGGAGACATATAACGCCATAACCTACAAACTCGAGCACAACTAAAGTGCAATATATGATCTGAATCTCAAAAGCCATCCTGCTCATATATCCTCCTCTCTATGCGGAACCTCAACACATAAGAAATTCACCAAGCCATCTTACAACTCGGCCGATGTAATACATCATTATATGAAATAGCTGACAACGAAATAACAACCCGACTCCCTTCCATAAGGACCGTATTACTGAAATGAACACGTTTGGCCTAATATATAGCCATATTCACATTTGAATCCATCCACTGACCCCAAGCCGATTCTAGTTGCACTGACTAGGCTAATAACCTTTTCAAGGTCCATAATAATCTCCCTCTTCTCATAACACACAAGAACGATCGTCATAATCGGAGTACTCATCAGTCATAATCGACATTATGGACCTACTCCAACTTTCGGAATCGAATTCCGACCTCAATATCAAAAGGTCCACCTCCGGTCAAACTTCTCAAAAACCTTCAAATTTCTATCTTTAGCCAAATGGTTCCAAAATGACCTACGAACCTCCGAATTCACTTCCGATCGCGCTCCCAACTCCAAATCACCATACGGAGCTATTCCCAAAATTGAAATCCCAAACAAACATCGATAACACTGAAATGCACTTCAAGCCAAACTTAAGAAATTTCTTCCAAAATGCTAACTTCCACAATAGGCGCCAAAATGCTCCCGGGTTATCCAAAACCCAATCCGGGCATACGCCCAAGTTTGAAATCATCATACGAACCTGCTAGAACCTTCAGATCCCGATTCCGAGGTCGTTTACTCAAAATTCCAATCCTAGTTCATTCTTTCAACTTTAAGCTTCCGAAATAAGAATGCTCTTTTCAAATCAACTCTGGACTTCCCGAAATTCAATTCCGACCACGCGTACAAGTCATAATACCTGAAATGAAGTTGTTCATAGCCTCAAACTACTGAACAGAGCGCTAGTATTCAAAACGATTGGTCGGGTCATTACAATAACGATGCATAATCCGGGGTTTCAAACCATCAAGACAATATTTACAATTATTACTTACCTCAAACCGGCTACCACTCTACCTCGCGATGCCTTTGCCTTTCGAATCAGCCTCCACGCGTGTCGAATCTATCCAAAATCAGAACGAATACGTCACAATATACCCAAAATCAACGGGTTGCCTATCTCACCATGAGTCCATACATACCAAAAACTCTCAAATCTAACCTCAAATGGCCCTTCAAATTCCAATTTAAAATTTTAAAAACCCAAGCCCTAGTTCTTCAATTTTAGGCTTAGTTTCCATAAATTTCTAGATGGATTTCACAATATAATCGAGTTTGAAGACCAAGATTCTTACCTCAGGTCAATTTCCCTTGAATCCCTCTTTAATTTCCTTAAAATAATCTCCAAAAACGAGCAGCCATGGGTGAAAAATGACCCAAAATGGCGGATGAAATGAAATTATAACATTCTGCCTAGCACTTACCATTCCTCTATGCGATCACGGAACATTCCTTGCAATCGCGAAGAACAAATCTTCAACTCTCAAAATTCCTCTTATGTGATCGCGAACTTTACTATGCGATCGTGAAGCACCAGAACAAGGCCTTCTGCGAACACGGACACACAGGCGCAAACGCGAAGAATAAATTACCTGCCCTCACTTTTTCTCCTATGCGGTCACGTAGGACTTCACGTGATCGCGAAGGTTTAAAATACTCTGCAACTACTGCTCAAAATTTGCAACTTCTCAACATGGAAATTGGTCCAATTGACCATCCGAAACTCACCCGAGGCCCCCGAGGCCTCAACCAAAAGTACCAACACATCCTAAAATATCATTCAAACTTGTTTCAATCAATAAAACACTTCAAACATAACCAAAACCATCAATTCACATCGAATTCAAGCCTAAGTTCTTCTAAAACTTCCGAAATATGCTTTTGATCAAAAACCCAACCAAATGACGTTCGAATGACCTGAAATTTCACACACACATCAAAAATGACATAACGAAGCTACAAAAATTCTCGGAATCCCATTACGACCCTCAAATCAAAATCTCACTTATCAACCGGAATTTACCAAAATACTAACTTTGCTAATTCAAGCCAAATCCTTCCACGGACTTCCAAAATATATTCCGATCATGCTCCAAAGTTATAATTCACCCAACGAAGCTAATCAAATCATAAAAATTCTGATCCGAGCTCATATACAAATAAGTCAACTCTTGGTCAAACCTTTCAAATTCAAAGCTTTCAAATGAAACTGTTCTTTCAAATTCATATTGATTTTCGTAAAAAACCAAAATCAACAATTTACATCAGTCATAATACACCATACGGGGCAAGTCGTGCCCGAGAACTGGCGATCAAAGTGCAAAAGCTCAAAACGACCGGTCGGATCGTTAAATAAATATTTCAATTATTATATCATGACCCAGATTTCTCACCCTTGGGGGTCATGATGACACCTACTCGTGGTAGCTAGGCAAGCCAAGAACAATTGCAAACATTAACCTATCTTATTTTGTACATGACTAGATAGTTAAATTATCAATGGATAAGCAGTTTAAAGGATAACTAAAAGTGAAATTTAGCGGAAGTATAACTAAACATAGAACCAACATCTAAAAAGCCAATACAAGTCTCTACCTTGCACCAGGTGCCACAACAATACACGGACTGCCTAGGATTACTACAAATAAGGGTTTGAAATAAAGGACATAGTATGTCTCAAATACAAATGTCAACAGAACATGAAAACTGAAAGAAGAGACATCGGGCCTGCGGACGCCAGCAAGGCTACCTCGGAGTCTCGTGGTCTGAAGGTCAGCTCCTTGACTACTGCTGCGCACCAGAAGCTACTCCGACACCTGGATCTGTGCAAAAGAGCACAGAGTGTAGTATCAGCACAACCGACCCCATGTGCTGGTAAGTGCCTAGCCTAACCCGGGCGAAGTAGTGACGAGGCAATAAATTAACTCTAACACGGATAAGGGAAATGAAAGCAGATTTCACTATCAGTACACATCTCGTTACAGGCATGCAACCCGATCCCATTTCTCAATGTTTTCGTGGTAGGCGTACCACCCACTCCCATTTCATCAATTCTCGTGGTAGGTGTACCACCCGCTCACATTTTATTCAATCTCGTGGTAGGCGTACCACCCGCTCCCATTTTATTAAATCTCGTGGTAGGCGTATCACCCGCTCCCATTTTATTAAATCTCGTAGTAGACATACCACCCGCTCCCATTTCATTAAATCTCATGGTAGGCATATCATCCGCTCCCATTTCATTAAATAAGACTCAACTATCGATGTCATGAACGCAATTCAAGCCTCAACTATCGTTTTACCTCTTGATTCCACCACTAACTCGCTCATATCTAGCCACAAGTTACTTAATTACATCAATAAACGATAAATGAAATAATTTGAATGTATGAAAATGAGTTTCCCAAAGTTTTACCCAAAAAGTCAAAATCGCCTCCGGGCCCACATGGTCAAAACCCAGGTTCGAACCAAAACCCGATTACTCATTCCCTCACGAACTCAAATATATAATTTATTTTGAAATCAAACCTCAAATTGAGATCCAAATTCTCAATTTTTGAAAAACTTACGTTCTACCCAAAACACCCAATCTCCCCAATGAAAATCATTGATTTGAAGTTGAAATCATGTTAAAAGATATTAATAATTGAAGGAAGTTAGTTAAAAATGACTTACAATTGATTTGGAGAAGAAGAAATCCTTGAAAAATTGCCTAAGTGTGTTTAGGTTTGAGAAAATATAATAAATGAAGTTCAAAATCGGTTAAGTGTAAAATATGCAGGTCTCAGTTATGGAAAATGCGAACAGGGGTTCGCAACGACCCTCAGATATGGGAATTGCGAAGACTGGGTTCGCATTTGCGACATTAAGGTCGCATTAAGGTCCTATTTATCATGCTATTAAAACAATTTTAAAGGTAATACCATCCTTCACCTATTTAATTTTTTGTGTTCGTCCTTCAACGATGAAGAATGGGAAAATCATCCCAATCCTTTCACCCTTTTTTTATCTTTTCATTTCCAATTCTCGATCTAATGCTTTTTTATCGTGTTGCTGCTCTGCCCTTTCGCCCAAAGAATTTTGATTAGATTATAGTTGTAATTATTGTAGTGAGCATAATTCGTCGAGTTTTGTATTTGATGTATTTTTTTGAGTTTGATTCTCTAAATTTCCATCTTTCATATGTTTAGAAATGCCAGCTTTAAATCTTTGTGATACTGATAAGTGGAATTAGATGTAATATAGTATACATTCTTATTTATCAGTTGAATATATCTCTCTCATGTCTAATTCATGAATATAGTTCTCTTTTTTTCTTTTTCTTTTTCATTTTTTTTTTTTTTTTGCGCCAGGAAGAAGAATGTTGAGGAACTATTTGCTACGTCCTAATTGGATTTTTATCCCGTACTGGATATACGAAGATGCCAAATATGATAAGTTTTATAATTACATTTTTACATTGCCTGTGATGACAACTTCTTAGCTCCTCTATACTTAGATCTCTCTGGTTTTACTAAAGGATTTCTTTTTCTCAATTTATAGTATGGATGATGAAAATATTAAAATTGCAAGAAGCAAGCAGTTGGGAATTCCCTAGAAAATTAGAAAAGAAGGTTAATAGAGATTTCTATGTATAAAGATGGAAGTGAAGTTTATAGACTTATTGACTAACCATAGGAAAAAGCGAGGGAACAAATGAATGAACAAATATATAAAATAGAAAAGGAGAAGTAACGAATTTTTTGTGATATATAAGAGGTTATTCAGGGGATGAAGAATTTTATGGAGAGATTACGAAATAGAAAGAAAGAAAAAAAAAGAGCATTGAAAGAAAGAAATCAAAATACCTATATTTTATATTAGACAGAGAATTTTTATGTAGTAAAACTACGCATACACATATTACATCTAAAAGTGACAATCTTATTTGAAAATACTTTTACATTTTTTTTTTCATTTATTAAGGAAAATATAATAATGAAAGATGAAATTCATCTAGGCTCTAGTTCTAATATATCATATTTCATAGTTGTGATTTCATCAAAATTTAGAATTTAATGATTAATGAATTTTTACATGAAATAATTTATCTCATTCTTTTTTACACAACTTATCAAATAACATTTTTGAATTAACTAATAGATAAAATTAGTACTTCATATAGCATAAACTGTACTTTTTAAGTTTCCATTTATTAGATAATTGCATTTGCTTTAGTACAAGAGTATGAAAGGATTGAGTTTTTTTAAACAACTCTATCAACAGGGTGTTCTGGTGATTAAGAATTTTGCTTGTCTAGCTCTAAATTTAGATAATAGTCTAATGTCTAATGGTAATGTGTCACGACCAGGATTTCCCACCATCGGGAGTCGTGATGGCACCTACTAACGGAGCTAGGCCAGCCAAACTTTAATATTCTCTGATAAATCTCAACAATATAATAAATGAAAATCAATAAAACGAGTGCGGAAGACTTTAAACTTAAATAAAAANCTTCGGCCTGCGAACGCCAGCTAGGCTACCTCGAGAGTCCCTGGACTGAAGATAGCTCCCAGAGAAATTCTACCGATGCGTCCTGATCTGTGCACAAAAAGGCACAGAGTGTAGCATCAGCACAACCAACCCCATGTGCTGGTAAGTGTCTGGCCTAACCCCGGCGAGGTAGTGACGAGGCTAGACAGGACCTACCGAAATCAACCTGTGCAGATATCTATATATATGTACAACAATGGAAATAATAACAAGAAAATACCAGTAACAAAGGGGGAAAGGGACATGCTCGGGGAGATACAGTAAAGAACAAATCAAACAGATATAAGAATGTAACCATCTCAATAATATAGCTCATATAAATATATAAGTCTAAGTGGACGGCGCGCCACACGATCCCATTTATCAGTGCATAAGTGGTCGGCGTGCCACACGATCCCATATTATAATTCATAAGTGGTCGGCGTGCCACACGATCCCATATTATAATTTATAACACTAATAATCTCTCCAAAGGAGGTCCCATTAGGGAAAAACATCAACATAACAGTTAAACCCGGAAAGGGTACAGCTAACAGCCCAACTATCCCGGCAAGGGAGAATTCAATTGTAACAGTCTACCCGTCCCGGCAAGAGAATCATTGCTTCACAAACTCTTTTAGTTCATTTCATTCTTATCCAACACTTAACATGGAAGTTATCAATTTAACAAGACAGTTGTGTCATATCTTTCGAATTAAAAGCATTTACGACTCACGGTCATGCTAGACACCGGTGTATAGATACTCGTCACCATGCCTATACACCATACTCGATTATTTAGCAAATAGTAATCAAAACAATCTAATCCTATTCCCTCAAGCCAAAGTTAGATCAAACACTTACCTCGATCCGAAAATATCTATCAAGCCTCTAACACCGTCTTTCCTCCAGAATCCAACTTCGAAACAACGATATCTAGCCATAATTAGTTCAATATTATCAAAAATGGCTCAAAAACACAATCCCATAGCCTAGAAATAGAATTCTCATCATTCTTCCAAAAATAGCAAAATCTGACACCGGGCCTACATGGTCCAAACTCGAGGCTCGGACCAAATTCCAATCACCCATAACCCCACGAGTTTAAATATATAATTTGTTTTAAGATTCGACCCCAAATTGAGGTTGAATCACCCAAAATTCCCAAAGCCCTAGTTCTACCCCAAACCCTTAATTTCTACCTTTAATTCATGATTTTAGGCTTGGAAATAAGTAATTAGATGAAGAAATAATGAGGAAATGAAGTTAAGATTACTTACCCAAAGAGTTATGGAGGAAGGGAAGCTTGGAACTCGTCAATGGAGGGTGAAGAAGGAAGGTCCGTGTGAGAAAAGTGTGAAATTCACGAAGTGGACTGTTCTGGTTTTAATTTAATTCACTGGAGCAATTTATTCTACGCGTTCGTGACACCTGGGTCGCGTTTGCGATGAAGAAAGTCTGGAGCTATCGCGTTCGCGATCGAACCTATGCGAACGCGAAGAAGGAAGGCTGGGGGGTCCTGGGGCTGCTCTACGCGAACACGGGATGCTATCCGCGAACGCGATGAAGAGGGGCGGTGAAGCTACACGATCGCGTGGCCTTGGACGCGAACGTGAAGGAGGACCTGGCAGATCTACGCGAACGCGAACGCGACCAGGAGGACGCGAACGCGAAGGGTAGAAGAAATTGAGCTATGCGAATGCAAGCCGAGTGCCGCGTTAGCGAAGAGGAAAAAGCTTACTGCAACATACCAGATTTTCTGATGCATTTTCAAGTGCAAAAACATCCCAAACCAACCCCGAAATCACTCCCCGAGCCCTCGGGGCTCTCAACCAAACACACACACTAACTCAATAACATCCTACGAACTTGCTCGAGTGATCAAATCGCCAAACTAATATCAAAATCAATGAATCAAACCCCAAAACTCAAAATTTTCATTTCAAAGTTCATAACTTCCAACTTTAGCTATTTAGGTCCGAAATACGTCAAACGACGTCCGATTTCGACCAAATTTCACAGAAAGCACTTAACACATATTTAAGACATGTACCAGTCGTCGGAACCAAAATACGAGCCCGATACCTATATTTTCTAGCTCATTTTTATTTCTATTTTTCCTTAATAATTTTANGACTCCGGGCACATGTCCAAGTCCCATATTTTTCTACAGACCTCTAGGGACCATCACATCACGGGTCTGGGTCCGGGTCCGTTTACCCAAAATGTTGACCAAAGTCAACTATATCAATATTAATATCATAATTCTTCAAATGTTTCACAGAATTCACATATTTTAACATAAAAACTTTCCGGCTTCGCGTCCGGACTGCGCACGCAAATCGAGATAACTAAAAATGAGGTTTTTAAGGCCTCGGAAGCGCGAAAAAAGGGAGAAATACAGTGATGACCCTTTGGGTCGTCACATAATGCAGTCTTCGAATCATAGTCTAATGTCTATTAGTAATTTCTTTTGAAGATACAAAGGTTTATGTTTGGTTGGTGTTTGATTTCATGTAATTGCATTTCTTTTCCACATCAGGTGTTTGCGCAGTATCTATTAAGTTTCTCTGTCAACAGTTCTTTGGTTCACTCTCATTAAAAGCAATTCCTATCTAATGTTTATTAAGAGTAATATGTATTGATGCATGCCATTTATTCTAAGGCCATAAAGGAATATAATATACAAAGCCTGTCGCGAGCTAGGGAGCCAAAACCATAATTTCCTATTAACCTACAAGTTTGATCATGTTGACAACATCCTTTGACAAAACAAAGTTTTTGTGGAGAAGATATACTTCAAAGATTATTGAGAGTGTGTTGGTATTAAACTCTTCAATGTCTTGTACATATTTATAGCTTTAATCTATAGAGAGGTGACGTGACACCTTTCCTAAGTTAAGTTATGTATTTATCTTTTCTCTCTTCTCCGTAAACCTTTTATCCTTATTTTCTTAATTGAAGGTTAGTCATATTCCTATCTTATTTATTGAGTTTACTAAATATTAATGATAATTATTTAATTTCATCAGCTACAAAAAGTTCTTTGGTTTATTTATTATTCAAAAACATATTTTAATAGCCTCAAGTGATCATTCAAAATCTTGTAGAAAATAATTTGAAATACACGTGCAACGCACGTGTCTAGAGACTAGTATAATCTATATGAGTTCCGTTTACGACACTTGTTCTCAAAAATCCAGTTATTATCCTTTGAAAATCATACAAAGCTTGTTCTATGTGTAGGAAATGAAAAGTATTTTTTCGCGTCTAACGTAAGTAGTTTGATTCTAAAAAAAATAGATTTTGTAAAGAGTAAATGAAAGAAGAGTGAGGAGCGCCTATTGTTCATCATTTTTTTAACCTCCTCAACTTTGAGATAACGAAACTTTGCCAACACAACTTGTTACTCCTACTATTTACTCTTTTATATCTTCTTAAAAGCTTATAATCTACTTCAAGAAAAGTAGTACTCATGTTTCATTGCCGGTAAATTATACATGAGTCAATCTCAATGCTTGCATAATAAATTTGGTTGATAAACTCTAATTGAATAGTATACATAGTCAATAGTATTAAGTAAACATACAACTATTTTGGCTGGCCATGTAAAAAGAAGCAATTTAGTAAGGTCATGTAACTTTTATTTACTAATTATTTTTTTATATTTTTCCTTCTACGCCAGATTTATTGGTTATACATTTTTTATTTAATTTGCTATCTTTATTTTTTGCAACCAACTTGTACCACATATAAGATGGTAGGTCTTGTAAATGTTCGGTAGAATTTAATTTTACTTTAGTAGGTTTCTTGGGGTAGTTGGCGAGTGACCTCCTTTCAAACTTGAATTGGCCAAGTGACCTTCGGGTTTTAATTATTGCAGGATTGACCTCCATGCATTAATGATTAAGTGGGATTATAAAGTGGGTTAAGACGAGAGGGATTGCTCTGATGGTAAGGAACCCCTACTTCCAACCGAGAGGTTGTGAGTTCGAGTCTCCCCAAGAGCAAGGTGGGAAGTTCTTGGAGGGAAGGATGTCGGGGGTCTATTTGGAAACAACCTCTCTACCTTAGGGTAGGGATAAGGTCTGCATACACACTACCCTCCCCAGACCCCACTAATGGGATTATACTGGATTGTTGTTGTTGTTGTTGTTGGAATTATAAAGTGCAAGGGGGAAGTTGAGTTTTATCCCTAAGGTTTCAGTTATTATACTTTGGCCTCAATATATATAAATGTAATATTACGAGATTTTTTAAAAAAAAAAATACATCCCTTCTCTCTTCATTTGCCGCCCCAATCCCCTTTTTCCACGGCTAATTCCTCCATTGCAGCTTATTTTTCTTGCATTCAACACACAAAGGTCGTCTCTCTTCTTCCCCATTCCCCTCAAAGCTTCATTCTTTTGATTTAACATTTACCTTGAAGACATCAATAAATTTGGATTTTTTTGGATTTGTCGAATTTGGGGAAGAAATTATAGTATTGGATTGATAATTCATTCCAGGTGATATATTGTGTATTCCTTTCATCTGGTAAGTATTTTCATCTCAACTTCTTTGTCATCGTTAATTTGGGTTTCTACAAAAAATTTCTATACAATACTCGACCACTAGTTTACAATAGACCATTGTTAGAATAGACCACTGATTTACAATAGACAAATGAGAGATTGTATATTAGTATGCGGTTTATATTCTGGTGAATGGGTTGAGGGGCCAACTAGTTGGGATTGGAATTCCTATACAAAGGTTACATTACCTATTCGTGCACCTAGCAATTGCACATTTGACGAATTTGTTGATGTCATCATTACGTATGGAAAACTAACATGTTCCACGAGGAATTTGAATATTATGTATATATTTAGCTCTGCATAGAAAAGGGACAAGATTCCTCCTTCATACATTAAGAATGACAGTGATTTGCAATCGTACCTCCTTGATGTTACAATTGATGATATGAGGCCTTGTTTAAAGATATTTGTGGTTGAAAATGAGTTTGAAAAATGGGCTGAACTTCTTGTTGAAAGGTCTCATCAAGGTTCAAATACCACAGATGCACCACCACCACCACCACTACCACTATCAATAGAGCCACCAATTTTAGCAGCAGAAGAGGAAAGAATGGTGAAAGATGGATTCAGTAGATTTAGTGATAATTTGCATGATTTTGGTGACAATGAAATGGACTCGTATGGTTCGAAAGATGCAGATGGAGCGGAAGAGCTCCTACATATTGTTATTCGGGCAGATGGAGATGAAGGCTTGGTGGACTCGTTAGCTATACAACACAGCCACCCTGATGGTACATGTTTTTTCTTAAGAAATGTTTTGACAACAAATGGGATCTAATAAAACAGTTGGAGATTGCTTCTGTGAAAATGTATTTTACATTTTGTACTAGGAAGAGCAGCAGTAAATTAACTTCAGTGGCATGCCAAGATGTGAGTTGCCCGTGGAAGCTACACGCTTTAAAGTACGATAGTTCTGATAGGTTTTATACAACCAAGTACCATGGCGAGCACACATACGGGGTACAACACATATCAAGCTGTCATCCTAACACGTCGTCGAAGACTCTAAGTGCATATTACCAGGAACTGTATGTTAATGGCAAAGGCACATCCCGCTTAGATCTGGAAGATGTTATTTTTGCAGATTTTAATCAAGATCTTATTTATTGGAGGAGCTACATGGTAGGTAAAATAGCTAAGACTATGATCAGGGGTACTCCAAAAGAGTGGTATGCTTTGTTAGAAGTGTATCGCTATGTTATGTTGTCATATAATAAAGGATGTATTGTTGATTTGAAGGTTGATGATAAATTGCATTTTCAATATTTTTTCTTACTTGTTGGAGTTTTCATTAAGAGATTCGTGCATATGATACTGTTGATGGGACATTTTTGAGTGGCAGTTATGGAGGCTGCTTGTTGTCTGGCACAAGATACAGAGAATCATATTTTTTTAATTATGTTTTGCGTAGTCGATAAAGAGTATAATGATTCTTGGACCTGTTTTTTTGAATAATTGTGGCACATTGTCAATGATAGTGATGAATATTGCATTATCTCTGATTGGCATATGCTATTGGGAACGGCTTCAAAAAAGTTTTTCTGCTGCTCATCATGGTTTTTGCACCTGTCACATTGCTAAAAATATGCGTAAGAAGTTTCATTGTGGAATTTTTATTAAGAATTTTTTTTCTCCCACACAATCTTACAGTATCGATGAATTCTTTGACTATTTTCAGCAATTGCGTGATAAAAGCAGGGAAGTAGCTAACTGCCTCGCGAATAAAATTGGGTTCCAACAGTGGAGCATGACCTTCTTTCCAAGAAACAGATACGGTGTATTGACAACAAACATTTTAGAATCACTTAATGAAATGCTTAAGAATAAAAGAGATTTCCCAATCTTTGGCCTATTCAATCATATTATTCAAAGGTTTGCAGAATATTTCCAAAAGAGGCGTATATCACACATGTTGCGGATACTCCTTCGTAGGGCTGGTGTAAATATTGACCGCTATGCTAGCTGGTTGTGTGGCTATAATTTCATAGTTTTGTACATTATTTTCCTTGTATTTTATATGTTTTAATGATAAATTATACTTTATTTGCGCATATCATCACTTAATTTATGAGTAAATTATGTATTTCGAGGCCTTAGAAGCCTCCTTTTTCCTTACCTAGATTTGCGTGTGAGGTTTAGGCGTATATCTAGAATGCTTTTATGTAGAAATGTGATAAAAATATTAATTTGGCCTTTAAAATTAAATTTAAGTTGACTTCGATCAATATTTTGGGTAAATGAACCCTGACCTGTGATTTAACGTTCCCGAGGGTCCGTAGGAAAATATGGGACTTGGGCATATGCCCGGAATCGAATTCTGAGGTCCCAAGCCCGGGAAATAAATTTTTGAAATAAATTATTTACTAAAAATATAAGAGATTTTGGAAATTTTATTATATTTGAAATTTATGGTATCGGGCCTGTATTTTGGTTCCAGAGTTCATACAGGTTCAATATGACATTTAAGATGCGTCTGTAAAATTTGGTAAGATACGGAAGTCGTTTGATGTGATTCCGACCCGTAGTTGTGAAATTTGATACTTTGAAAGTTTTGAGATTTTTCTTAGATTTCTATGTTAAATTCATTGTTTAAGATGTTATTTTGGAGATTTGATCGCACAAGCAAGTCCATATGATATTTTTAGACTTACGTGCATGTTTGGTTTAGAGCTCCGAGGGCTCGGGTGAGTTTCGGATAGGCGTCAGGGTGATTCGAACTTAGAAAATCTGGTATTTTTGCTGTTTGCTGGTGTCCAGGTTTTTGTTCTCTGCGATTGCATAGGTAGGCCCGCGATAGCATAGATTTAATTATGTGGGTCATCATTTGTTCTATGCGATTGAATTGGTAGGTCCACGATAGCATAGAGTTAATTCGGAAATTCATCATTTGTTCTATGGGATTGCGTAGTTAGGTCCGCGATATCATAGAGTTAATTCTGGAGGTCATCATTTGTTCTATGTGATTGCATAGGTAGGTCCGCGATAACATAGAATTAATTCTGGGGGTCACCATTTTTCCTTTATGCGAACGCATACCCCGTCCCGCGATCGCAATGCCCAGTTTCTCTTACCCTATGCGAACACATGCTTTTGAGTGCGAACGCATAGGTCTGTTGCCCAGCTAATATATATACTCTTTCAAAAACGGGTAGACCTTCTTCTTCACCATATTTTTGAGGTTTACAGCCCTAAGAATGATTTTCTTCAACAATTATCATCCCCAAGTCATAGGTAATCAATTCTAAACTTTGTTCTTTCAATTCCTTAATGTTTTTCATCACTTTTAAGTCAAAAATCAAGGGTTTTCATGGTAAAAAATTGGGAATTTGGGTAGAGTTAGAGCTTTTTGAATAATTGGAATTTAGACCTCTTTTTGGGGTCAGATTTCAAAACTAATTGCATATTCGGGCTCGTGGGTGAATGGGTGGCCGTGTTTTGGTCCGAACCTTGAGTTTTGCCCAAGCGGGCCCGGGGTCGATTTTTGACTTTTTAGGAAAATGATAGAAAACCTATAATTTAGCATTGGGATTGAATTATTTAGCATTTATTGATGTTGTTAAATTAATTTGGACTAGATACAAGTAGTTTAGAGGCGAATTCTAAAGGAAAAGCGGCGTTTGAGGCTTTGAAAGTTTGAGGTAAGTTTTTGGTCTAACCTTAGCATGAGGGATTAGGAGTCGAGTCCTATTTGCTATGTGCTATTTGATGGGTACAACGTATAGGCATGGTGATGAGTATCTATACGTTAGTGTCAAGCATGCCCGTGAGTCTTAAATTAAAATCGTTGTGTTATTAATAAGTACTACAAATTCCTAAGTTGTTGATTCTCTGTGTAGGGCAAGAATTATGATTATGCTAGTGGAAATTGCTTATGGTTGAGTATTGGTTCTAGTTGAGGTCTCTTTTGTGAAGATAAATGTTGGGACAAGTTTAGTTATAGCTGATTCCCTTGTCGGAACGTAATTACTTCTTATTGTCGATTCCCTTACTTGATATTATTGTTTCCTTATTGCTCCCTTATCGGGATTCTTTGTGATTGGTGTTGAATTATAAATTAGGATCGGGTTGCATGCTGCAATAATATTATATGGATCGTGTTGCACGCCACAATAATATTATATGGATCGGGTTGCACACGCGCAACAATATTATATGGATCGGGTTGCACACCGCAACAATATTACATGGCTCAGGTTACACGTCGTAATTGTGAAACTTGATATGGATCGGGTTGCATGCCACAATAGTGTTTTATGATTTGGATCGGGTTGCGCACTGCAACAATAAAGAATAAAAGTTGATATCGATTTTTTACTGTTCCCTTATTCCTTCTGCTACGAATTTTAAATTGTTCTTTATGCTTTTCTCCTGAGTTACTGTTGGTAAATGATACCCCCACAACATGTGCCCTTCCCATCTTAAACTACTACTTTTTCTTTATCGTTACTTGCTATATATATGATTTAACTGCACAGATTTATTTGGTAGTCTGGTCCTAGCCTCGTCACTATTTCGATGAGGTTAGGCTAGGCACTTACCAGCACATGGGGTCGGTTGTGCTGATGCTATACTCTGCACTCGTTTGTGCAGATCTCGGTGCTTTAGCTTATGGACCGCAGTGAGATTGTTGTTTCTTGTTCATCAAATGACCCGAGGTAGTCCGCAGGCGTCCGCAGGCCTTGGCGTCTCCTTCTATCTTTTTTCCTATTTCTTTCATGTATTTCCAGAGGCAATGTGTATTATTTCTTTTAGACATTTATTTGTAGTACTCCTAGATAGTCTGTGAAGTTGTGACACTCGTCTTGGGTAGATTTGTTATGGATTGGTATTAGCAGTATTATTAAAACTTTGCAATTTAGTCTTCTGCCTATTTAAATTCTGTTGTTATTTAAATGCTAGTTCTTAATTGCTATCGGCTTAAAAATGAAAATAAGGTAAATATTTCAATTGGTTGGCTTGCCTTGCTTGCACTAGTAGGCGCCATCATGACTTCCGAGGGTGGAAAATCCAGGTCATGATAGGGTAATGGAGTCTATTTTATGTGTAGGTGAATTGGAGATGAAAGTAGAGCAAAAGGGATACTTAAACGTTGAAAGTGTACTCGAGAACAGTGAAAAGGAGAAAGCTGGCGAGGCTGGGCAAAGGCCAGCTCCACCAGGCATTATGCCTGGTGACGCTAGGCCTAGGGCGTGCACATTCCGAATAACTAATTTCTTATCTAGAATTTTGATAGAATATTTTGTAGGATAAATTCTTGTTATGTTTTTATATAATTGAGCAGTTGGATTTCTCTATTTGTTCAACTACGTTTATATTGTGGTCGATTGAAGAGCTCTCAATCGACTGTGCCTATTTAGTGTGTATTATTCGGAAGAGAGTGCATATTTAGGTAGTTGTTGAACAACATCATTCCTAACGTATATGAGGGATCAATACAGAGGGTTTAGAAGTGATATTAGGGATAACGAAACCTTGGTGCGATCTGAGTGAGCCGTACTTAATGCCAGCTAACGTAATTCGAGAGACTATGTCTAGTAAATTGTGGTAGTTGTTGATACCCAATTTCTCCCTATAATATTTTTGAAACACATATATACATTTAAAACTACACCTTAGCATCAATTGGTATTTTTTTCATAATTGTTTACATTTTAAATTAATTTATCTCAGTATTTTATTCATATAAATAATTGTAAATTTGCATCACAAATGTTTTTAAAATATTTCTTGATTTAATTTACTTTTTATGGTCCTATTATTGTCAAAATTATTTCATAAATAGCCAAATTGGTACCTTTTGGCTATAATTGCAATAACTTTGTAATTATAGCTCATGCATACATTTTTTGTATTATTTTTACCAGAAATTTAGTCATTTGCATTTTTAAATGCTAAATACTATTTTTAAAATATTTTCATGCATGAAATTCATTTTTATAATTAGTAATTATTTTACAATTTATTTTTTAATCAATTGTTTGAGGTATTTAAGAAATAGCCACTTATAGTCAAATTTTAACCCTTTTTATACCAGCCCAAAACCCCTTAATATTAAACCAAAAAACCCAGCCCAAAACCTAAGCCTAATACCCACCTGCCCGACCCAAACTCCTTGGCCAACCCTGGTCGTTGATCAAAAGTTAGGTTATTTCCTTCCATAATTAAACCGACCTACACCCCCCAAACCCTAATCATTTTCCACTCTTTCCTCGCCGTCACCTGTTCCCTCGTCTCTCAAGTGCTCTCTAACTCTAACCCTAATTCACCCTCGTCGTCACTCACCTACTGTCCTCCTATGGTGGTTCTTCACTACCCCTGGCCTCTAATGCCCTCTTCAATGCCATGGTACCTCCATCTCCAAGATCCTTGAGGACATTCTCAAAGGACCTAGGCGGTCTGTTTACACCTTGGGTTTTCTTGCTGGTTTTAGGCTATTTTGTTCAACCTTGAGTAAGATCTTTCTCATGGCCTCCTAAGTCTAAGTTCTCATCTCTGTTTTACTTCTAAAAACCCTAATTTTATCTTTGATCCTCTCAGATCTGTACAGATCTGAGATGGATTGAACGTATTTCACATGCTTCCTTGAAAGTTTTTCAATTTTACAAGTAATTTTTTGTTTTTCCTAAAACTAGGGTTTACTTAAACCCGTCTTCTCAAAGTTTTCCTGATTTTTCGAATGTTAATCGTATGTTCTTAAGTATTGTTGATTGATTTCAGCTAAAACTATTTGGACTCTAATTGATTTATGTTGAAGCCCTAATTTTCTTATATTTTTGTTTCGATTCTGAGTCTTTCCGGGTTACTTGTTACATAGTTTGTATGTGCTTTGACTTTCATGATTTCCCCTAGTCTAATTAAATGTCTTGTGATCTTTTTCCCTAGTTCATCTCTATTATGGTTTTCTGATTCGATTTCTTTCTGAAATTCTATTTAGCCTAGTTATCTATTTGTGGAAACTGATATTTTCCCCTCGTAAATCAGTACTACTTTAAATTTTGACCAACTGATTTGCTCTGTCCAAAACTTATGTGATGATTCTTGATTATTTCTCTTGTTTACAACCTTAATGAGTTTTCTTACCTTATGTGTAATTATTAATTGGTGTTGCTAGCCTGATTTTATGCTTCGATTTTTCAGAACCAACTTCTAATTGATTTCAGAGTTGGTTCTTGCCTTATTTAACCTAGCCCATAATTACTAATTGATTCCATATACAACTTTCCTTAAATTAAGTAATTCCAATCTTATTTTATGGCTAATTTGTTCATGACTGACTTCACTTGATTGCTTGTCTGATTATTTCTTACTTTATTAACCTTGCTCTAATTTACTAAAGGATTATATGTGAGACTTCCTTAAATTAAGTATCATTTATGAGATTCTGACCTTTTAATTGAGTCATTATTGATTGTTAATTGATTTTCATACCTTATGTGCATAGGATTGGCTCATTACCTTATATGTACTTGTGACGATCCGGCCGGTCGTCTTAAGAATTAATGCCCCGATACCCTATTAACTGCTTTTCCCCTAAGTTTATTTCTACTATTTTGGTTTTCTGGTACGTTCGGTGTTGAGTTTCGGAGAGTTTTGGGACACTTAGTCCTTAAATGAGAGCTTAAGTGTTGAAAAGTAGTCTGTAGTCGGAACAGTGTGAATACGACCTCAGAATGGAAATTCGATGGTTCTGTTAGCTCCGTTAGGTGATTTTGGGGTTGGGAGTGTGTTCGGAATGTATTTTGGAAGTCCGTAGCTCATTTAGGCTTGAAATGCCGAAGTTTGAATTTTTGAAGTTTCTGGTCCGATAGTGAGTTTTTGATCCGAGGGTCGGATTGGAATTCCGGAAGTTGCAGTAGCTCCATCTTATCATTTGGGATTTGTGTGCAAAATTTCAGGTCATTCGGACGTCTTTTGCTTAGGTTTTTTATCGAAAATGTGTTTTGATGAAATTTGAAGTTCTTAGGCTCAAATCCTTGTTTAATTCGAGTTTCCGCCATTGTTTTAGGTGGTTTAAGGATTGGTGCAAGTTTGAATGATGTTATGGGATATGTCCATAGGTTTGGTTGAGGTCCCGAGGGCCTCAGGTGTGTTTCGGATGCTCAACGGAGCATTTTGGAGTTATAAATATTGCAGAAAAATCCTTCAGCAGATGCAGGTCCCAGTTCCTTCTTCGCGTTCGCGACCCTCACATCGGGTTCACATAGCTTTGACTTACTTCTTATTCGCGTTCGTGGCCCCTCTCACGCTTTCGCGTAGTGTAATCCTGGAGGGGGTCAGTTCCTTATACGCGTCGCATGCCCCTCCCGCGTTTGCGAAGCCCCACCTATTTTCCCATAGCGTTCGCGTACGTTGCTTTGCGTTCGCATAGACCAGCTCCTGAACTTCAACATTTACCTCCATCACGTTCGCATTATTGGTGTCGCGTTCGCAAAGCTTCATGTCCCCAGGCCTTTGCGTTCGCATTCTACCCATCGCGATCACGAAGGGCAATTTTGGCATCTTCCAATTTTCTTCTACGCGAACGCGAGCTTACCTCCGCGTTCACGATGCATTAAATGTATGGACAATATTTAACATTTCAAAAATGAGGGTTATCCATTTTTATCAAAATACAAGCTTGGGAGCTCAGATTAGGGAGCAATTTCGATGGGTTTTCGAGGGCAACGATTGGGTAACGATTCTCTACTCTCTTATGCTTAAAACCCACTAATATAATCACGAATTCATCCTTAATTTTGGATTTTTGAATGAAAAATGAGGAAAACGTTTTATACCAAACTCTTGAGTTTTGATTGGATGTTTGACCTCCGATTTGGGAGATTTTTATATGGTTAGACTCGTGAGAGTACGAGAGTTCTGAAAATGTAAAAATTTTCCGGTTCTGAGACGTTGGCTTGAAGGGCATTTTGGTTATTTTACCTAAATTCGTATTTTAGCTTTAAACTAAATAGTAGAATCAGTTGCTTGAGATGTTATTTACGATATGTAATTGAATTGAATAGATTTGGGCCATTTGGAGTCGGATACTCGTGGCAAGAGCGTGGTTTCTAGTTGATTGCGTACCGGTTCGAGGTAAGTGGCTTGTCTAACCTTGTGTGGGGGACATTTCCCCTTAGGATATGATATTTGGTAATTGAATACCTTGTACGTGAGATGATGAGCGCGTACTTGAGCTAATTGTTGGAAATCCGTTTTTACTTGGAGTATTTAAATTGAGTTTTTCTTGCTTATCTGTTTATTTTGAATTGCGAGTTATCCTATGCTAGTTTAGAGAAGCATGTTTATTTGAATTATTTGCTTAAGTGTTTAAACTATCTTGGTTGTACTACGTGAAGCATGTTAGGCTAGGATTTTCTATCACTTGTTCTGAGTTAGCATTTATCCTAATATTTTGGGCTGTTATTGTATGTTTTATATTGGGACTACAGGACGGCATCCCGGGAGATCCCCTTGTACTTGCTATGTTCTGGACTGAGGTGCGGGATACCAAGAGATCCCTGGCACATGTAAATGTATGTTTTGAGGATACTAAGCGATCCTCGGGATACCAAGAGATCCCTCGTGTATATGATGAGGATACCAAGAGATCCTCGGGATACCAAGAGATCCCTTGTGTATATTTTGAGGATACCAATAGATCCTCGGGATACCAAGAGATCCCCGGCTATTATTTCCTATTGTGAGTAGTATTCCTTATATTGTTTAGTTTCTATTTCCTATTACTGCTTCCCTTATTTATCATGTTCAGATTCTTGCTATAGACTTTATCTATACTGTTGTTTTTCCTTATCTTATCATATATTATGCTTATCTCAGTAGGGCCCTGACCTTCCTTGTCACTACCCAACCTAGGTTAGGCTTGGCACTTACTGAGTACCGTTGTGGTGTACTCATGCCCTTTTTGCGCATGTTTTTCATGTGCAAATCTAGGTAGCTCTGCCCAGACGTATCATCCTCGAGGCGGAGAGATCTAGAAGAGATTTCGAGGTACATCTGCCGTGTCAGCAGACTTGGAGTCTCTTTCTTATTCTAGCTTTAGCAGTTAGCTTTCTCCTTTTCGTACTGTTCGTTTTAGACATTCTGGAGTTAGAGCTATGTATTTACTTTCCGTTAGCCTGTGTTCCCGTGAGTTTTCGGGTTTTGGGGTGATGTTGTAGACTTCTGCATTATTTAGTAATATATGCCGAGTGGCATCTCTTATACAGTTTTCTCTTAATTGTTTATTTTTAAAGAATTTATTCCGCAAGTTATGTTGTTGTTCCGCATTGTTAGGCTTACCTAGTTATAGGAACTAGGTGCCATCACGACATGTTCACGAAGGGCGAACTAGGGTCGTGACAAGTTGGTATCAAAGCTCTAGGTTCATAGGAGTCATGGAACACAGGCCGGTTTATTAGAGTCTCGTTGATTGGTACGGAGACGTCTGTACTTAGCTATGAGAGGCTATGTAATTATTTAGGAAAAATCTTCATTTCATTTGATTTCCTTGTCGTGCGATATTTTTGACATCAATTCTAAACTTATGTCTTCTATTCTCTCACTAATGGTGAGGACACGTGCTACTCGAGATGATCAGGCACTTGCGCTCCTTACTGCAGCCATCAGAGGCCGGGGCCGGGGTAGAGGTCGAGGATGCGCATATGGTGCAGCCCGAGCACCTACGCGAGCTGCCACTGAGGCACCACCAGCAAATCCAGCCGGAGCCCAGGCACCTGGCACGCCTACTACTGGCACTACTACTCCAGCTCTCCAGGAGACTTTGGCTCAATTCATGAGTATGTACACCACCTTGGCTCAGGCAGGGTTGCTTCCCCTTGCTGCAGCCACATCCCAGGCTGGGGGAGGAGCACAGACTCCCGTCATCCGCACTCCTAAGCAGCGAGTGTAGGTTGAGCAGGCTCCTGAGATTATTCCCGCACTGCCTACAGCGCCAGTTCAGCCCAAGGACGGGTCAGCTGCTTTAGAGGACGAGCAGCGGAGACTTGAGAGGTTCAAAAAGTATGATCCTCCAGTATTCGGTAGATTAGCATCAGACGATACCTTGGTATTTCTAGAGGAGTGTCACCGTATTCTTCACACTTTGGGCATAGTGGAGTCCAACGGGGTTTCTTTCACTGCTTTTCAGCTTCGGGGATCCGCCTATGATTAGAGGCACACTTACGAGATAGACAGTCCAGTCGAGGCTGCTTCGCTGACTTAGACCCAATTCTCAGATATTTTTATGAGAGAGTTTATCCCCCAGAGTCTCAAGGACGCATGGCGCGCAGAGTTTGAGCATCTGCACCAGGGTGCTATGACCGTTTCAGAGTATGCTATCTGTTATAATAGGTTGGCCAGACATGCACCGGCCTTTGTTGCTACAGTCCGTGAGTGGGTTCACAGGTTTATTGAGGGTCTTATCCCATCCATCGGATCTAGCATGGCTCGATAGTTGGAGATGGACATTCCTTGTCAGCAGGTAGTGAGCATTGCTAGGAGGATCGAGGGTATGCTCTCCAGGGAGCGAATGGAGAGGGAGGCCAAGAGGTCTCGAGAGTCGGGCCACTACTCTAGTGCTCATACCCCAGCAGCAGGTGGTCATGGTAGGGGTTATGTGGGTCGCCCCGATCATTCAGCTCTTCCAGCAGCCAGCAGTGCTCCAGCTCCGCCTATACCTTAGGAGCCTTACTATGCACCTCCAGTTTCTAGCGCGCCTTCTGCGAGGGGTGCTTACAGAGGTCAGTCCAGCAGACTTGGCCCTAGTTAGTCACAGCCACCACTCCCTCCCAGAGCTTGTTTTGAGTGTGGAGACACCCGCCTATGGTGAGGGATTGCCCTAGACTTGGAAGGAGTGCACCCCCACAGACATCTCAGCCATAGTGTGCCCAGCAGAGTTCTCAGGCCATGATCACAGCTCCAGCTGCTACCCCATCTGCCCAGCCGTCTAGGGGCGGAGGTCGGGGAGATAGAGGTTTCCCTTGAGAGAGGGGCCGGGCCAGATATTATGTTATTCCTGCTCGTACCGAGGTTGTTGCCTTCGACTCCGTCATTACAGGTATTATACTGGTTTGCCACAGAGAGGCATCGGTTCTATTCGATCCGGGCTCTATTTATTCTTATGTGTCTTCTTACTTTGCTCCGCATTTGGGTGTGCCTCCGGATTCTTTGAGTGCCCCCATTTATGTTTCTACTCCTGTGAGGGATTCTCTTGTTGTGGACCGCATTTATCGGTCATGTCTGGTTACTATTCTTGGTCATGGACTGGTTGTCGCCCCATTTTGCTATTCTTGATTGTCACGCCAAGACCGTGACGCTGGCTATGCCATGTATTTTGCGTGTTAAGTGGAGTGGTACTTTAGATCACACTCCTAGCAGGGTTATCTCTTTTCTTAAAGCTCAGTGTATAGTTGAGAAGGGGTGTGCCGCGTATTTAGCTTATGTGAGAGATGTCAGTGCTGATATCCTTTCTGTTGATTCAGTCCCAGTAGTACGGGATTATCCCGATGTGTTTCCAGCTGATCTTCCGAGCATGCCCCCCGATAGAGACATTGATTTGTTGTCGGACACTCAGCCCATTTCCATTCCTCCATACCGTATGGCTCCTCCTGAGTTGAAGGATCAGTTACAGGAATTTCTTGATAAGAGCTTTATTCGCCTTAGCGTTTCACCGTGGGGTGCTCCTGTCTTGTTTGTGAAGAAAAAGGATGGTTCCATGTGTATGTGTATTTATTATCTCTAGTTGAACAAGGTTACAGTGAAGAACCTTTATCCCTTGCCTCGTATTGAGGATCTGTTTGACCAGCTTCAGGGCGCACAGGTGTTTTCTAAGATTGACTTGCGCTCAGGTTACCATCAGTTGAAGATTCGGGAGCTAGATATCCCGAAGACTGCTTTCAGGACTCGGTATGTCCATTACGAGTTCCTTGTTATGTCATTTGGGCTGACCAATGCCCCAACAGCTTTTGTACATTTGATGCACAATGTGTTCCGGCCATATCTTGACATGTTCGTCATTGTTTTCATAGATGATATTCTTGTATACTCCCGGAGTTGGGAAGATCATCAGCAGCACCTGAGGACAGTGCTTCAAAACCTGAGAGAGAAGAAGTTATATGCAAAGTTCTCAAAATGTAAGTTTTGGTTTAGTTCAGTGGCATTCTTAGGACATGTGGTTTCGAGTGAGGGCATTCGGGTGGATTCGAGGAAGATAGAGGCCGTGCAGAGTTGGCCCAGGCCGTCCTCATCTATAGAGATTCGTAGCTTCCTTGGTTTGGCAGGCTACTACCGTCATTTTATGGAGGGATTTTCATCGATTGCGGCCCCTATGACTAGATTGACCCAGAAGGGTGCCCCATTTCAGTAGACAGAAGAGTGTGAGGCGAGCTTTCAGAATCTCAAGACAGCTTTAACTACGGCCCTAATTTTGATGTTGCCTACCGGTTCGGGGTCTTATACTGTCTATTGTGATGCCTCGAGAGTTGGCCTCGGAGCGGTGTTGATGCAGAATGGTAGGGTGATTACCTACGCGTCCAGACAGTTGAGGATACATGAGAAAAATTACCCTGTCCACGACCTCGAGCTAGCTGCTATTGTTCATGCCTTGAAGATCTGGCATCATTATTTGTACGGTGTGCCTTGTGAGATCTATACTGACCATTGGAGCTTGCAGCACTTGTTCAAGCAAAAGGATCTAAATATGCGTCATAGGAGGTGGTTAGAGTTGCTAAAGGATTATGATATTACTATTCTATATCACCCGGTCAAGGCCAATGTGGTGGCGGATGCCTTGAGTCACCGAACGGAGAGTTTGGGGAGTTTGGCATATTTACCAGCTTCATAAAGGCCTATGGCGATGGATGTGTAGGACTTAGCCAACCAGTTTGTGAGATTGGATCTTTCAGAGCTCAGTCGGGTTCTAGCTTGTGTGGTTTCCCGGTCTTCCTTGTTTGATCGTATCAGGGAGCAGCAGTATGAAGACCCTCATTTGTTTGTCCTTAAGGACAAGGTTCAACGTGGAGATGCTAGAGATGTGGCCATCGGAGATGATGGGGTATTGATGATACAGGGCCGGATTTGTGCGTCCAATGTTGATGAGCTTCGAGAGTTGATTTTAGCAGAGGCCCATAGTACACGGTACTCCATCCATACGGGTGCCGCGAAGATGTATCAGGACTTGAGGCAGCACTATTGGTGGAGGCGGATGAAGAAAGATATAGTTGGTTATGTGTCTAGATGCCTCAACTGCCAGCAAGTGAAGTATGAGCACCAGTGACTGGGTGGGTTGCTTCAACAGATAGAGATTCTGGAGTGGAAATGAGAGTGCATCACCATGGACTTTGTATCTGGACTCCCACGGACCTTGAAGAAGTTTGATGCCATTTGGGTTATTATGGACCGACTGACCAAGTCCGCTCATTTCATTCCTGTGTGTACCACTTATTCATCGAAGCGGTTGGTGGAGATTTATATCTGAGAGATCGTCTGTCTGCATGGTATTCCAATTTCTATTATTTCAGACAGAGGTACTCAGTGCCCCGGAATTTATTTTTTTCAAGTAATTTAAGATTTCGTCATGCCAAAGGTAGGCTAATTATTTATTTTGTGTGCAAATGAGGATTCATGATATAATGGATATCAATTGGATATTTTAATAAGTGTATAAGTCATATTAGAAGTGAATTGGGGTCTAAGGAGAGGCCTGAGTCTAAGCCAAGTTGGAAAATTTCATATTAGACGAAAGTTGTAAATGAGTGCGCACAATACATCACTTTGGATGATCATATATCAAGTTATATAAGGATTTGTGTTATCCACAACCTATCAAATTAAATCCCTTTGATTCTAGTTTCCAACGCAACAAAACGTTTGTCATTTGGAGGTGTATTCAGAAAGTTATGATCATTTTACTGGGAATGTGTCACTAGCGCGACCAGTAGCGCGATCGTGCTAGTAGACGCGCATATTGGAAGTATTCTGCCTACCTAGCGCGTCTATAGCATGACCAGTAGCGCGATCGCGCTAGTAGAAGACCCCTAAATACCCCAAGACCGGGTCTAGAGAGTTCCCAAGTCATTTTTGGAGCAAGGGCTTGCTCTGTCAAGAGGCATCCGTCCCACTCTTCATTTCTATGATCCAAGGTAAGATTTTCTGAGTATTTTGAGTTGATTATTACTCCTAAACACTTATATTAACATGGATTGATTTTAAAAATTCATATATTACCATTCAAATCCTTGAATTTATCAAGAACACCACAAGTGGGGATTCTTAAAATTATTTCTACAAGAGGTATGTCTATCATCTCCAACTACTCTATGGTGATTATTTATGTATGATATATACATTAGAACTTAGGGTATGGTGATTAGAGGCCATAAATTTCCAATTTAAATACATGACCATGGTAGGGATTTAAAGGTAATTATTTGATGGAATTTTGTTGGTTGGGTGTGAATGGTTGATCACACATGTGATGTTAGGAGTATGAATTGGTTAGGAATGATGGTGGAGTGAATTGTTGGTTAATGGTGATAGTTGGATGAACCAATACTATAGTCATGAGGTGTAAATATCTATACCTACAAGGTGTTTGATAGTATGCCTAAATGGCATAAGTTATGGAATTTATTACTAATATTCGCCCTATTGAATGTTGTATTGTAGATTGAAGTTGCTTAAGTGTATTGGATCATTGTAGTATCATTAAGTGGCGAATTTGAGGTATGTATGGCTAAAACCCCGTCTTTTAGAAATCGAGCTTCATCGATGTTTGTGTGAATATGGTAAGATTAAAGTTGAATTGTTGCATCGATTGTTATTTTACATGAATTGGTGTTGTAACCTTATATGCGTGAAAGATGTGTCTCAACATGATTAACGTGCTATCTTGATAACTTGAAAGGGGCAAAAGATATGAATTATGTATTGAAATGCTAAGACCTTAAATTGAGATTGGAGCTGCATATATTATGCCAAACTATGTGAAATCCTTTATGTATAAAGATGTTTGAAATAAATTGAATGACTTTGGGAAATAGAGTATGGCCAATGTGCCGAGAACGTGAATTATAATTGTACCCGGTAATGCCTATGACATGAGAAAATATGAAACAGATCATGAAATGAGCCTCGACTTTGCTTTCCATAAGTGACTTCAATAATAAAGTGCCTTAAAGGCTTTGTACACAATTTATGCCATAAGTGGCCGTTCGAGATAATGCTTTGCCTTATGAGTACATCCAATGTGATGCGGGTTGTTACGTACTTCGATGTTGAAATTGTATATTGTCATGATTGGAAAAGAATGACTCAAGAACAATTGGTGTAATTGCTTGCTTATGCCTTTGATGTGTGTTTTTATTGCGGGTTGGTGTATCCCCTCTATTGATTTCGAAGTATCCGTTGTGTTTAAAGTTTCATTATCAATAAACCTGAGGTGTATGATTTCTGAGATATTGTATATGACGAGGATTCATGGTTCCTCTCATGTGTACTTGACATCTTGAATTAAATGGCTTATTGTTGAAATTGATATTGATGTGAAATATGTGGAAATGATGTGAAATGTGGGAAAGAAGAGATTGAGTTATGAAATGTGGCCTAGTGCCAAGTATGATGTGATAATTGTGGCCCCAAGTGTCTATGAATTGATATATGTGAAATAAGGGTTTAAATGAGATGAATAATGAAAAAGGAACAATGTCTTGGTAAGATGGCCTAGCCGATCGGGCCGTGATCGGACACCATGCCACACACATGGTGGTATTGTGCTGATATTGAATTTCAGAAATTGAGAATGAAATTGTGATTGAGGTATATGTCTCAAATGAGGCGACCTCGCTGATCGGGTCGAGATCGAACTCCGCTCATGATAGCGGTGGTATTGGAAACAAATGATGAATAGTGTGGAATGCCCCAAATTAAAGATTATGGAAACATAATGTGAAAATTGTATGATTCATTTAGTGCCCAACCTAAAGCTATGGGAATTATGAGAAAGTCATATGATTCTTTGATTTGATGATGTGGTGATTGTTAAAGCATTTGAATTATCTTTATGATTTCTTTATTCTTGTTTGACAATTCCTTCTAATGAGAAGGTGTTAATGATTTCTTTGCTCGTGTTTGATAGTTCTTTATAATTAGATGGCGTTTAGTTATACATACTAGTGCTATTCAATGGCACTAATGTCCCTTTTTCCGGGGGCGCTGTATCGTTTTATGATACAGGTTGTTCCACAGGGAGCGGCATTGGCCAGTGATAGCAGTATTCTCTTCCCAACAGACTTGGTGAACCCCACTCTATCCCGGGGTCATGTCATGTATCTTTTGTTCATTTTTTCATCATGTACTTTGTATTTGAGGTATAGCCGGAGCCTTGTTACCGGCATTTCCATATTACATTACTCTTCAGTTATGTTTAGAGGCTCCATAGACAGGTTGTGGGTGGTATTTGGTATTGGGAATTCAAGTGGAAATATTGATGTCTAACAAAGATTTATAAAACTTGTAATATTTTGATAATTGTGATTAAAGTTGTTAATGAAATACTTACTAGAGTTGATTAATGGAGTCCATCTCCTATTTAATCATAAATTAGTTTGGGTAGAATGGAACCTAACAGGCTTGCTCAATCGGGTTTACTCGGTTGAGCGTCGGTCGCGCTCCTCGGATTTTGGGGCGTGACAACATCGCGGTTCTGGAGAGCCATGCAGTAGGAACTAGGTACTCGGGTGGTGTTGAGCACAGCATTTCACCCCCAGATGGACGGACAGTCCGAGCGCACCATTTATATTCTTGAGGATATGCTATGTGCGTGTGTGATTGAGTTTGGAGGGTCTTGGGATCATTTCTTGCCATTGGCAGAGTTTGCTTACAACAACAGTTATCATTCCAGCATTCATATGGCACCGTATGAGGCATTATATGGTAGGAGGTATAGATCAATGGTGGGTTGGGTTGAGCCGGGTGAGGCCAGGCTATTGGGCACGGAGTTGGTTCAGGATGCATTGGAGAAGGTTAAGATTATTCAGGATAGACTCCGTACAGCCCAGTCCAGACAGAAGAGCTATGCGGATAGGAAGGTTCGTGATGTTTCATATATGGTTGGTGAGCGGGTTCTGCTTTGGGTTTCGCCTATGAAAGGCGTTATGAGGTTTGGGAAGAAAGGGAAGTTGAGTCCGAGGTTTATTGGTCCTTTTGAGATTTTGAGACGAGTTGGGGAGGTTGCTTATGAGCTTGCCTTACCTCCCAGTTTGACCGGGGTTCATCCGGTATTTCATGTTTCGATGCTCCGGAGATATCACGGTGACCCGTCGCACATGTTGGATTTCAGTTCAGACTAGTTGGACAATGATCTATCTTATGTTGAGGAGCCAGTGGCTATATTGGATAGGAAGATCAGAAAGTTGAGGTCAAAGAACATTGCTTCGGTAAAGTTTCAGTGGCGGGGTCAGCTGGCAGAGGAGGCGACCTAGGAGACCGAGCAGGATATGCATAGCAGTTACCCTCATCTTTTCACTATTTTAGGTATGTTCTCTATGCTCGTTCGATGACGAACGAATGTTTAAGTGTAAGAGGATGTGACGAACCGACCGTTCGTCTTAAGAATTAACGCCCCGATTCCCTATTAACTGCTTTCCCCTAAGTTCATTTCTGCTATTTTGGTTTGCCGGGACGTTCGGTATCGGAGAGTTTTGGGACACTTAGTCCCTAAATGAGAGCTTAAGTGTTGAAAAGTGGTCCGTCATTGGAACAGTGTGAATATGACCTCGGAATGGAAATATGATGGTTCTGTTAGCTCTTTTAGCTGATTTCGGGGTTGGGAGCGTGTTCAGAATGTATTTTGGAAGTCCGTAGCTCATTTAGGCTTGAAATGCTGAAGTTTGAATTTTTGAAGTTTCCGGTCCGATAGTAAGTTTTTGATCCAAGGCTCGTATTGGAATTCCGGAAGTTGCAATAGCTCCGTCTTGTCATTTGGGATGTGTGTGCAAAATTACAGGTCATTCGGACGTGTTTTGGTTAGGTTTTTTATTGAAAGCGTATTTTGATGAAATTTGAAATTCTTAGGCTAAAATCCTTGTTTAATTCGAGTTTCCGGCGTTGTTTTAAGTGGTTTAAAGATTGGTGAAATTTTGAATGATGTTATGGGATATTTTCGTAGGTTTGGTTGAGGTCCCGAAGGCCTCGGGTGTTTTTCGGATGCTCAACAGAGCATTTTGGAGTTATAAATATTGCAGAAATATCCTTCAGCAGTTGCAGGTCCTAGTTCCTTCTTCGCATTCGCGACCCTCACATCGCGTTCGCAAATCTTTGACTTACTTCTTATTCGCATTTGCGGCCCCTCTCACGCGTTCACGTAGTGTAATCCTGGAGGGGGCCAGTTCCTTATACGCGTTCGCATACCCCTCCCGTGTTCGCGAAGCCCCACCTATTTTCCCATTGCGTACGCGTACGCTGCTTTGCGTTCGCATAGAGCAGCTCCTGAACTTCAACATTTTCCTTCATTGCGTTCACATTACTGGCGTCGCGTTCACGAAGCTTCATGTCCCCAGGCCTTCACGTTCGCATTCTACCCATCGCGATCGAGAAGGGAAATTTGGATAGGTTTTTGATCGAAAGCGTGTTTTGACGAAATTTGAAGTTCTTAGGCTCAAATCCTTGTTTAATTCGAGTTTCCGACGTTGTTTTAGGTGGTTTAAGGATTGGTGCAAGTTTGAATGATGTTATGGGATATTTTCATAGGTTTGGTTGAGGTCCCGAGGGCCTCGGGTGTGTTTCGGATGCTCAACGGAGCATTTTGGAGTTATAAATATTGCAGAAATATCCTTCAGCAGTTGCAGGTCCCAGTTCCTTCTTCGTATTCGCGACCCTCACATCGAGTTCGCGTATCTTTGACTTACTTCTTATTCGCGTTTGCAGCCCCTCTCACGCGTTCACGTAGTGTAATTCTGGAGGGGGGCTAGTTCCTTATACGCGTTCGCATACCCCTCCCGCGTTCGCGAAGCCCCACCTATTTTCCCATTGCGTACGCGTACGCTGCTTTGCGTTCGCATAGAGAAGCTCCTGAACTTCAACATTTTCCTTCATTGCGTTCGTATTTCTGGCATCGCGTTTGCGAAGCTTCATGTCCCCAGGACTTCGCGTTCGCATTCTACCCATCGCGATTGCGAAGGGCAATTTTGGCATCTTCCAATTTTCTTCTACGCGAACGCGAGCTTACCTCCGCGTTCGCGATGCATTAAATGTCTGGATAGTATTTACTATTTCAAAAATGAGGGTTAGCCATTTTTATCAAAATACAAGCTTGGGAGCTCGGATTTGGAGCAAGTTCGAGGGGTTTTTGAGGGCAACGATTGGGTAACGATTCTCTACTCTCTTATGCTTAAAACCTGCTAATCTAATCACAAATTCATCCATAATTTCGGATTTTTGAATGAAAAATGGGAAAAACTTCTTAGACCAAACTCTTGATTTTTGAGTGAATGTTTGACCTCCGATTTGGGAAATTTTTACTCGTGAGAGTACGAGGGTTCTGAAAATATGAAAATTTTCTGGTTCCGAGACGTTGGCATGAAGGGCATTTTGGTCATTGTACCTAAATTTGCTTCTTAGCTTTAAAATAAATAGTAGAATCAAGTGCTTGAGATGTTATTTACGATATGTAATTGAATTGAATAGATTTGGGCCATTTGGAGTCGGATACTCGTGGCAAGAGCGTGGTTTCTAGTTGATTTCGTACCGGTTCGAGGTAAGTGGCTTGTCTAACCTTGTGTAGGGGACCTTTCCCCTTAGGATATGATATTTGGTAATTGAATGCCTTATACGTGAGGTGACGAGCGCATACTTGAGCTAATTGTTGGAAATCCGTTTTTACTTGGAGTGTTTAAATTGAGTTTTTCTTGCTTATCTGTTTATTTTGAATTGCGAGTTATCCTATGCTAGTTTAGAGAAGTACGTTTATTTGACTTATTTGCTTAAGTGTTTAAACTGTCCTGGTTGTACTACATGAAGCCACTTAGGCTAAGATTTTCTATCACTTGTTCTGAGTTAGCATTTATCCTAAAGTTTTGGGCTGTTATTTTGTGTTTTAAATTAGGACTACGGGATGGCATCCCGGGAGATCCCCCTGTACTTGCTATGTTCTGGACTGAGGTGCGGGATACCAATAGATCCCTGGCATATGTAAATGTAAGTTTTGAGGATACCAAGAGATCCTCGGGATACCAAGAGATCCCTCGTGTATATGATGAGGATACCAAGAGATCCTCGGGATACCAAGAGATCCCCGGCTATTATTTCCTGTTGTGAGTAGTATTCCTTATATTGCTTTGTTTCTATTTCCTATTACTGCTTCCCTTATTTATCCTATTAAGATTCTCGCTATAGACTTTATCTATACTGTTTTTTTCCTTATCTTATCATATATTATGCTTATCTCAGTAGGGCCCTGACCTTCCTCGTCACTACCCAACCGAGGTTAGGCTTGGCACTTACTGAGTACCGCTGTGGTGTACTCATGCCCTTTCTGCGCATGTTTTTCATGGGCTGATCCAGGTAGCTCTGCCCAGGCGTATCATCCTCGAGGCGGAGAGATCTAGCAGAAATTTCGAGGTATATCTGCCACGTCTGTAGACCTGGAGTCTCTTTCTTATTCTAGCTTTAGCAGTTAGCTTTCTCCTTTTCGTACAGTTCGTTTTAGACATTCTGGAGTTAGAGCTATGTATTTACTTTCCGTTAGCTTGTGTTCCCATGAGTTTTCAGATTTTAGGGTGATGTTGTAGACTTCCGCATTATTGAGTAACATATGCCGAGCGGCATCTCTTATACAGTTTTATTTTAATTTTTCATTTTTAAATAATTTATTCCGCAAGTTATGTTGTTGTTTCGCATTGTTAGGCTTACCTAGTTGTAGGAACTAGGTTCCATCACGACATGTTCACGGAGGGCGAACTGGGATCGTGACAGTACTACTTTGTTGCATACTATAAAACCCCATTTTTCTGGTTCTCGACAGATATCAATTTCGTACACACACACACACACTCAACTATTCTCCTTCTTTACTACCTGTGTTACTAGTGCTATTGTGGGTCTAGCCAAGGCTAGACAGTGAGGCTACTGGTTCTATATTCTGCACTTTTTTCCCTCAACTGGTATGTCTCTAGTAACATTTGACACTTAAATTCTATGTGTTTCATCCCTGTATTAGCTCATTGGTTATGAATCTGACCTGCTCTCTAAGTTACCTCTTTGTTCAAGTATGCCTAAAATTTTGTCCTGCTCTATGTGTAACTAATATGTTTACACTTTACATGTTTATCTAATATTTGAACAGCTTGTCTGAGTTTTGCTTAGCTGTGTGATCATGCCTATGGTTAATCTTGCTTGTGTGTCTATCCTATACATCTTTGCTCCATGTTTAGTTGCCCGTTATCCTGGTTAATCTGTTAAGGTTATAAGTGTTCTATGTACATTACTGCCTATCTGTCTCCCTGCACCCCATTCATGCCCCCTCAATAACATCTATGTGTGTTCCCAACCCCTTCTTACCCCTGTGTGCAAACATGTTTACTAAAGTGTCCGTGGAACTGAAACTTTATGATCTATTGACTGTCTACTGAATTTTCTCTCCTTTGAACTATTTTCAAAATATGTTCTTCTAAAACTAGCCTTTCCTTAAAACTAGTCTATTCCAAAAGGACTTCTACGCCAAGGAAGTTATCTCCACAGTGTTTTCACTAAGTATTCTCAAGCACTCTCACTTACTCTTAAGTCCATAGGTTCTGCCCCTCCAATGTGTCTACTACCTTGGGATCCTCTTGAGATCTCTTTGAACTCTGTCACACTGGGGCTGGCTACTCCACACTACGCCTACTTAATCCTTATTGTGAAAGTCTAGGTGTGAGCACTGCCCCGGATCTTTGAGGTCCTTAGGGAACTCTGACACACCTGGACATGAAATTGGCTATGAAATATTTGAGCATTTGAGACTACTGAAGGCCTAGTACACCAGGATTTGCTTTGGGCCTACTTTAGGCTCCCTATAGCTTAATTTATATTTTATTTATTCAGTCATCGGTCTGTAATAATTAATTATAGATAGATATTGGGGTGACTAGTGAAAAGGGAGGGTAGTTGTACGGTACTGTGGGTAAAACTGGATAGAAAACATGCTTCTAGGTCTTAAATTGTGTATATCAGCGTTAGAAATCATGTTCTAGGACTAATATATCTATTTGCATTCAAACCATGCCAAACTTGTGCACTAGATATCCTGATTTAGAGCATGCACGTTTATCGCTTTAGCATACTGCATATCATGTACCATTATTCCAACTTTTTATTTGTGCATAATTACTATCGAATAGAGATCCTGCCATTAGGTCAATCATCCTGTTTTAAATAAAAATAGTCATCCCATTTATGCATTAGATACCTTGCTTTAAGAACTCTATCTATTTCGATAGAAATAAATAAACTGGCTATGAAAAGGTTTAAACAGCCTCACACACAAGCATCATGTCTTAAAACATAAATAAGGCGCCTATTATAATCTTTGTCATCTAGAATAGCATGTTTGTAGGTTGAACAATTTCTTAAAGCTGCTAATCATCTTCTGTCATTATGATTGCACACAATACCCCTCCTAGGCAAGCCTTAAGTAATCTGTTAATCATCTCCCGTGATTATGATTGCACACAATACCCCGCCTAGGCAAGCCTTAGGTAATCATATATATATATATATATATATGCTGGAAACTGCATTTGATTGTATTAAACTGTTTAATCTTAACAGGCTATAAAACCAGTAGGCAAACTGGTTAGGATTCTACCACTTTCCTTATGCATATCTTGTATCCGTAACATTCATCTAGATATCATGTTCTTAGGATTTCTTAACTTCTTCAAAATCCGTGTTTTAGACGTGCTGTTTGTTTTCCTATATACGTGCGGAGATAATTATGAGCCTTCTAATTGTTTGTCCCTATTTGCTTGTCCTACATGTTATTTGATTGTCGCCTAGATCTTTACCTTTTAAAAACCTTAGGTTGTCTAGAACTGTCCAAATTTAGAGATCCTAAATTTCTCCATGACCATAAGGAAGGGACGGGTTATATAACCACTAAGGGGAGGGTAATGGGTAGGCAATTTGAAGACAAATTCATCGCCAGCGTCTTGATTGACGGGGGTTCAAGCCTCAACATTTGTCTGCTGGATGCTCTGAAAAGATTGGACAAAGGTTTTCCCGAAATATGGGCAGGGAGCATGAACGTGAAAGATTTTGATGGGTCTCAAAGGACCACGATTGGGGAAATTAACCTTTTCCTGCAGATGGATCCAACTTGGTCCGACGTCTAGTTTTAGGTGCTCGACATACCAGCCTTATACAATCTTATGTTGGGCCGATCATGGATACATGCCGCTGGGGCTGTGGCTTCCACACTACATCAAGTCGTGAAGTTTAAATGGAACCGTCAGGAGGTGATCATTCACGGGGACAGGAGTAACCACATTTACACTAGTCAAACCATCCCCGTTGTCGGGAACAGAAGAAGGCTAGGAGAGGAACCTATCATCACATCAAACGTGTCAATGTCGTTGAGAAATACAAATGGTGAGTAGCAAAATAGAAAGCATACTGGCATGGTATGGGTATGAACCCGGTAAGGGCTCAGGAAGAATCTTTGTGGTATTACTAAACCGATACAGCTGAAGGGTCATGGTACTACTTTCGGGCTTAGATACCAGTACACATGGCAAGAGCATAATGATTGGTTGCCTCCATAATGTAGACCGTATTATCCTTTTGAGCAACCAGTGCCGCATCAGGATCAAGCTTTTCACCAAGCTGAACAATATAGGGAACTGCAGAAGAAGAAGCATTAGCTGGGCTGAGGAATATGTTCTTGGAGGATGAAGACATGGACTATAGTGCAATAATTAAGGAGGAGGAGGAAGAAGGCCCCACTATTTAGATTGTGGAGAAGGGAGTTTTTCTCAGGAACTGGACCACCACACCATCCCGATCCCGTCGAGTCCCTGGGTAGCTTGGCAGATTTTATTTCTATAGCCATTCTAGGAATTTAAGATTTTTAGTAATTTTGTTTTAAAGACTTACTTGTTTCAAAATAAATGCTCGATTCATCAAGTTGTACTTATCTGAATGTTTTTCAGTTTTAATCAAATGCATTGCTCTTTATTATTCATTATTATCTTCTACACATTTTTCTTTTTACAGCGTTATTATTACTTTTCTTGATAAACCGGTGATTGTGACATGTAATGAGGCAACACAATATGAGTGTAGTAATTCGAATGAGGAATATGAAATACCCGAGGAAGTTGTCAAGGAGGTTGAAAACTTTGAGAATAAGCCTAAGTCCAACCTGGACGAAAACGAAGCAGTAAATTTGGGGGACGCAGAGACCATCGAGGAGACTCGCATCAGCATTCACTTGTCACCAACAGAGAAGGAAGAGTACATTCATTTCTTAAAGGAGTATGAGGACATTCTTGCATGGTCATATGATGACATGACCGATTTGAGCATGTCCATAGTGGCTCACAAGTTACTTACCAATCCAATGTATCCGCTAGTGAAGTAGAAGCTCGAAAAATTCAAACCAGATATGAGCCTAAAAATCAAGGAGGAAGTTACTAAGAATATGCTAAATTCCTCAGGGTAGTTGAGTACCCAACCTGGTTAGCCAATATTGTGCCAGTTCCGAAGAAAGATGGGAAAGTCAGAGTATGTGTTGACTATCGAGACTTAAACAGAGCAAGTCCCAAGAACGACTTTCCACTGCCAAAGATACACATCCTGATCGATAATTGCGCCAAGAATGAACTCCAATCCTTTGTAGATTGCTTCGCGGGTTATCACCAGATTTGGATGGATGAAGAAGAATAGTGCTACAAGATGATGCCATTTGGTCTAAAGAATGCTACTTACATGAGAACCATGACAACTATCTTCTATGATATGATACATAAAGAAATAGAGCAGTATGTGGATGACATCATTATTAAATCTAAGAGGGCCATGGATCACATAGCAGACTTGAGAAAGTTCTTTGGCAGGTTAAGGAGGTACAACTTAAAATTGAACCACACAAAGTGTGCATTCGGGGTTCTGGCAGGAAATTTACTAGGATTTGTTGTCAGTCGTCGACGGATCGAGCTGGACCCGTCTAAAGTTAAGGCTATTCAGGAGTTACCACTGCCTGGGAGCAAAAAGGGCGTAATGAGCTTCCTAGGACGTCTCAACTATATCAGTCGCTTCATAGCACAGTTCACATTCATATGTGAACCCATCTTCATGATGCTGAAGAAAGATGCCGAAACAAGCTGGACCGAGGATTGTCACGAAGCTTTCAACAAAATCAAGGAGTACCTGTCTATACCACCATTCTTGGTCCCGCCATAGCCAGGACCGCCTTTGCTACTCTATCTATCTGTATTAGATGGAGCCTTCGAATGTGTTCTGAGACAACATGACAAGACAGGGAGAAAAGAGCAAGCCATATACTACCTAATAAGTTCACACCTTATGAAGCGCGATACTCTATGTTGGAACGCACTTGCTGTGCTTTGACCTGGATGGCCCAGAAATTGAGGCATTACTTCTGTGCCTATTGTTGATACCCAATTTTTTTTGGTTATTTTAATATGCAAAATACCTTAAAAATAGTATGTATATTCATATATAAGCATTTCCCAAGGTTTTATTATTTTTCCTTAATTTTCAAAGATTTTTAAATCAATTTATTGCCCTATTTTATCAAAGGAAAACCCAATAATTATCCCCAAAATTATTTGGTGATACATTTATTGTATTCTCATATTTATGCTAAAATATAGCTAACATAATTTTTGCATATTTTTGTAAATTTGTTCAGCATTTTTAAAGCTAAATTGCATATAATTGCAATATTAGCCTCTTTTAAGATTTAATTATGTTTGTATTTATAAAATTAACTCCGATATTTTTAATTTAATAATTATATATTATTAATCATTTTAGTACTTTCAATTTATTTCCAAAAATTATTTTACTATTTTAAAAAAAATCAAATAGGAAAAATGGCTATTTAAATGTTAGCCCATTTTTATTTCAATTGTGGCCAGATTTGGCACCCCAATTAAATCCAATCCTAAAACCCAATTACCCAGCCCAAATCTTAAACTACTCGACCCACGACCCTTTTAAAAACAACCTGCCCGGTCCCCCATTCAATCCAGGTCGTTGATCAAAATGATCAATGACCACCCTTTAACCTTTCCTTTTTAATTCCCATTACCCCCAAACCCTATCCATTTCCCGTCTGTAGCCGCCTTTGAATCCCCCCTTCTCCCAATTCTCTCTCATAAATCCTAGCTGCCTCCCTCCACTTCCACCCTAAAATCGCCTGAATCAATGGCTTCCAAAGCCATTAAAGGCCTGTATTTTCCTCCTATGACTCCTATATGTTCGAGTACTATGGTCAAGGACAAACCTTGAGGAAACTTGGTCCAGACCTCGGATGCCTTCAGTTCTATGGTTGTTTCCAGCGAACTTTGACCTTGTTCCGGCCAGCTATGGCTATTCAAGCCTGACTCTTGGCTTCTCCTGCTCAGATCAATGACTTTCCAAGCCTTTCTCACCATCTGGTTTATTCTGAAAACCTAACCTTCAAGGTTTTTTCGATTCTTTTAGATCTGTTGTATATCTGTATTTTCTCTAAAGCTTTTAAACATTTTCTCAGAGTTTCTTTCAAAACTTTACCTTCAGAACCTTCATCTTTTCCGATTTAGGGTTTCGTTAAGTTATCCTTTGAAGTTTTATTTTATTTTCACCATGTTCTATTGTGTTCTTTTATATCATCTGTCTATCTGATTTTGCATGTTGAGGGTCTTAACCTTTTGAAATTTCTAAATCTATTTTGTTAAAAGTGTTTGTCTGATTCCTTTGTTTTACCTCTATAACTCGATTGATGGTGAAAACCCTAAAATATATGGGTTCATTAGAGTTTGGAGACTATTTGCTATGTGATTCTCTTGTCTTTCAACTCTATACTCAATTGATGGTGAAAACCCTAAAATTTGGTGGTTCATTCAAATTTTGAGACTATTTGCTGTGTGATTGGTTTTTCCTCATCTCTGAAATTGTTTGGTTTCAAAACCCTAATTTCTTTGAACCAATTCGAGTTTCTGAAAGTTGTTTCATCTGCTGCTCGATTGAATTTCTGAATCTTTTGTTTCTTTACATGATTCTAACTTCCCACTAAACTCTATAAGGTCTTTTACTTGACCCTTTGGCATGCTATATGATACTTTCTCTTCTTTGTTACTGAGTAACTGAAATTGACCTATGTGACTACCTGTGTTTGCTACTATACGATGTTTCTCTTTGTCCTAAATTCATCCTTGCCTGCTTAATACTTATATTTTATATGTTGAGTTTCCCCCTAAAACGACCTTCAATTTAGGACTGATTTCAGACCTCCTTGTGTAAATTTGATTGATTCTTTCCTTATTTTACTGATTTCCCTGATTCTTGGGTTGATTTTAGAACTTTCCCTTAGCCTTTTTATTCTCCTATTTCTAACTCGATTTGTTTGTTTATTCATGAATCAGTAATTTCCCTTGATTTGCTATGTATTGGTTGCTTTATTCTGTTTCTTACCTTATTTGGTTAACCGTGTATTTCAAAGATTCTTCGTTAATTCTTCCCTTAGTTAAACCCTTATGTATTTACCCCTAAATGCCTATTTTGCACAAGATGCTTACTTGATTTCTTTCCTTAAAAGTTTTCTGCCCATTACCGTTTAAGTTTAAACTTCTTAATTAATGGAAGTTCTTTTTATTGATTGATTTTTAATTGATACACAGTTCCATAACTATTTTTTTGCCTATTTTCACACTATAAATACCTGGATTTTGCATTGACAAAAGGGGCACGAACACTCTTAGTTTTTTGAACTCACAATCACATTCAAAAAGCATTCTCTCTTGTTACTTGTACTGTGGCCTTTTTTTAAAGTCCCGCTACTACTTTTACTATATTCTGCTTCCTTGAAACTGGTATGTCCTAATTAAGATTTTAAGCAATCACAAATAATGTGTTTACTTAATACCTTTACTTGCATGTCTGCCTACTGTTTGTGCTCAGTTCAGCGTTTACTTTAGCATGCTATAATTTCCTCATATTATGAATCCCAAAACCCCCTACCCCAATGTTTTTTATGCTAATGATTTGTTTGGGGCATGACAGTATTGAGTATTATTGTTTATGGCTCAAACTTGATCCCCTTAGAATCATAACCTCTATGTCAACATCATATGTTGTGTATTCTTGTTGATTCCGTAAGCATAACAACACTCTCTATTGTTGTGCATGCCCAGAATTAGCTAATGCCTAAGTACATAGGCTCTTTGGCAACTTCCCCAATCCCTGAACCCTTTGAATGACTTGTTTATGGCTGTTTCCCAGCACTTCTCCCCCCCCCCCCTTTTACTTTCTGAGTTCCTTAAAATTATGTTTCTTCACTTGCA
>MU735354.1:53233-94400 GCA_026770625.1 Nicotiana glauca
TCCTTGTGATACAATTTGGGTGTGAGCACTGCCCGGAGCCCCATTGAGGCTCTTAGGGAACTTTGACACACTCAAATTGGAGAAAGGTTTTGGATCAGTGGTCTTTGAGTTGGTATATCTCATAATTCAGATAGAAAGTCTAAATCAGGCTCTCCTTTGGTTGTACTTTCTTACTTTTTCTGATGTAATTTTGTTCATTCTGGTTTGTAATAAGTTGTAATAAATACTTGGGGCTGGATAGTGTAAAAAAAATGGGTAACTATGTATGCAAAGGGTAGAAATCATGCCTATAGGTCTATTACAATTCTGCATATGCAAGTACACATAGGAATCATGTCTATAGGCCTATTACAATTCTGCATATTTAAATACATACAGAAATCATACTTATAGGATGTTCTCATTCTGCATATTCAGTTACATATAAATAGCATGCCCATAAGGTTTTAAACAAAGTTCCACAGTTAGATATATCCATAAGCTTTAAAACAAGTTCTGCATTTTAGACACCATGCCAATAGATTTAAAATAATTTCTGCATTAGATACCATGCCTATAGGTTTGAATATAAGTTTCTGCACCCAGATACTACGTCTATAAGATTTAAAATCAGTAATGCATAGAAAGCATGCCTATAGGAGTTTCTAATTGAATTTGATTCGCATCACTCAGTGTTAGATATAAAATCAGTAATAATGGATATTGTTAGTTGCAAAACTTGTAATTAATCCATTTAAATTCAGCCTCTCTTTAATAATCTGAGTCCCTCACTTAACCAAAGTTTAACAAGCATGCCTATAGGGTTTTTCAAATAATTCGTCTCGAGTTTTAGCGTCTTATTACCTTCTGAATTCAATAGATATCATGTCTATAGGACCCCGTCTTAACACTTAGGCAAGCCATAGGGTAATAACCATAAACTAAATCTGTTCTATTAATTACAACCAGCGGGAAGGTCTGAGTCGGGCTTCCTATCTGAATTATGTAATAAATCAAGCTGCCTCATCTCTTTTAAGCTCTCTCATATTCGGTATTTAATCATACCTAAACAGTATGTGAAACTCATGGTAATTATGTGCTCTCTCTGTTTAAGGGGGTATAACTGAGCCTCTGCTTGTTTATATGCTTCCCCTAGAATGTGCAATATGTGTTTTTGTATGTCGCCTTAGATTTTTACCTTTTGAAACCTCAAATAAGCCCAACATTCCTCCCCTTTTAGGATTAGTGGTCCTAAGTGCCTCCGGGACTAATAGGATTGGGACGGGTAATAGCATGCAATAGGTAATCGAGACCATTTCATACTTTAATACCTTAACGGGGTAGGAAGGGTAGATATGGATATGATGACCGCGCGATAATGTCACGCGTATCCCCTCATTGAGGAGTGATTACCGGACATTGTGTGGGGTGATCCATATTTTTAATAAAACCTAGGACTCCCCTTCCTTTTATTCCTTATTCTTTTAGCATTGTAACTCTTTATTTTAAAAGAACCAGCTTTTCTAATTGCCCTTTTTAATCTTGTCTACTTTCAAACCTTTATGTATTGAAATCCCCTCTTATTTGAGCCTCATTTGCTTATATGTTGATTGTACCCAAATTCACAATAATTGTGTGGCCGGGAACCACACTAGTGGATTCTGCGGGGTGCCTAACACCTTCCCCTTAGAATAATTTCAAACCCTTACCCTATCTCTGATTATTCAAATCAAATCCTTGTGGTGTCCTAATGCACCCTAATCATTAGGTGGCTACTCTTCGAACGCAAACCCAGTTCCCAAAAGGAATGAGTTGTCCCTCAAATATCATAAACCCGACTTCGCAAGAAAAAGGGGACGCGACAGTATGGCGAGTCTGCTGAGGATTTTTTTTTAGGCTTTTACCATTTCAGACTATTATTTTGAATTTATCCTTATTTACGCACAGTTATTTGTTTTTTTCTTTTAAGCATTCAATTTCCATTTCGATTGCAAAACTGACTTGTCTCCTTTTTTCTTTTCTTTACTACATTCCTTTACTACTACTTTAAATTATGAAACCGTTGTATTTACTACTTTTTTAACGTGCAAATACATGACAACATGCCTTTAATTGTTTCATAATCATGCTCAACATCATATTCCACTCGTGCCAAACAAATCTTATAGCAACGCTTATAATGAGTGGTTGCGCTCTTCCGATATTATCACCCCCTAAATTCGGAAAAGGCATATTTGTGGTAAAACCAGTCGATCAACGGTATAGTTGACGGTTCTATGACTTTCCCCCTTGAGTTGTCCACTCAAGGGTACCAGTCTAAAACTCCATAGAAACCTTACTCCGTTAACTATGCATGCATTATGGTCAAACCTAGCCGAGTCAGTTATGTTGTCCGCGTAATGACTCTTTAAGATAGCCTTGTCCAAAGTCCACTGGGTTTCCCTGAAACCCAAACGGACATCATCACGATCTGTGCATTTATTTGGAGAACTGAATGCTTTAATGCTAATTATTGATGTTAAATAGTCGAGTCTGGTAGGGGTAGGGTCTAACCCTTCTGTCTTGAAGATAATGAGGCACTAAATCCCCAGATTCAGCATGGTTACCAACATCCACTCGAGACTGCTAAGCTGGTGGAAAGATCTTCATTCCAGTGACCAGAATCTCATCCAAAAATATCTAGGGAATCTGCCCTCCCTCCTGGAAATCCAACCCAACAACAAGATCATAAAGCTGCTACTCTATTTTGGGATTGTGAAACGTCCGTCTTCCGCTTCGGTGACTTTGAAATAATACCTTTTCTAGAAGAAATAGGAGGATTAGCTGGTTTGGTATGGGAGACTCCAGGTTTATTGATGCCTGAGAACCGCAAGGGCAGGGGTTTCCTCAAAATGATGGGTCTGAAGAAGAATCTATAACTGACATGCCTCAAAGAATCTTATATCCCCTTTTACTATTTGTATGAGAGGTACGGTCACAGCAAATCCTACCGTACCTATCCTGATGAGTTTTCTATCACCTCATTGGGGCATATTCATCGAAGGGTCTTTGTATTCATGTTTTATTTTCTGGGGTTGATTGTGTTTCCAATGAAGAAAGCAAGAATCCACACCTGACTAGCCACGGTCACTAATACCTTAATGGAAGGAATTAGAGGGCAACCATTTAGCATTGTGCCCATGATCGTCAGAGAAATATATCGAGCCCTAAAGAAGTGTCAACGGGGAGCTAGTCACTTCGAGGGTTGCAATTTGCTACTTCAGTTGTGGCTCGTGGAGCATCTACAAAAGGGTGAATACCAATAAGGCATTTAATGAAGGGACTGGGACGATTATATCGCTTTCCATCACCCAAAGCAAATGAGTTATATCCCTGATATGTTTGCTCAGCCAGAGGATGCCAAAGGATGGCTTGAACTATTTGATAATCTGACCGAGGAGCAAGTACAATAGATGTTCGAATGGTTTCCAATCAAAAAATTCAGCGCCCGATCCCGAGACGTACCTTTTCTGATATTGATCGGTTTGAGAGGAACGTACCCTTACGTCCCTCTCCGAGTTATGAGGCAAGCTGGTAGGAAGCAGGTTGTACCCAGGGTCGACAAGATGAGTCACTTGTGGGCTAACTTCCAGGATGATGATAGCCCTTACAAGTTCCAAGCTCAGCATATGTGGTACTACAAGATCGTCATGGGGAAAGATACCATCGAACCAGATAGATACCACGCCGGTTGTACTCCCTACTATTCCAGCTGGTTAGAGGATAATCATAATGATCTGAGTCAACCTAGGTTTGTTCGAGGTCACAGGATCATAGATGAAAAAGTCGAGGCACAGGTCAAATACAATCAACTATGCAAGAGAATCCGGTGAGATATAGGAAGCCAATCAAAATTTAATTAAGGAATGGAAGGACATGGCCGTCAATGCCAACAAGTGACTAGGATACTTGGAGCGAGGCATAGTAGAGCTGGAAAGAAGGTTTCTCAAAAGGGTCGAAGACTGTCAGAATGCCGAGGGAAACGAAGGTGGACATCTAGCCAAAGCCTACCTATTGCTGGGACTTCGCGAGCTGGGGAAGTTGTTCGACGGAGCCAAGGATGCCGAGTCTGGGGAGGGTCCTTCAGGGACCAAGTAGATAGGACTTTATCTTTTTGCTATTTAAAACGTAATAAGGCCAATGGCCATTAGTGACTTTATTTTCCTATTATTTAGTGTTGATTTGGAATTCATCTACTTTTATCAATAAAATAAGGCATTTAGCATTCCAAGTTCTCCAAATCAACTTGCCGCCAGGCCTACCTTGGGCACAACGAGGCTCCCAAATTAGGACACGCTTTACATTCCCGCACTGTGTGTTTAAATATTGTGACATTTTTTATATAATCCTCACTAACTTGTTACCTTTTGTTTTTACTTTTGTTTATTCCCCTCCCCAAAGACTAGTTCATAAATTCTGGCAACATCATCCTATTTCATGAGATCCAGGGGCCCTCCACCTACTCCTCCTCTTAGTCCTATCAAAAAAAAAAAGAAAAAAGAGAAGATGGAAGATTTGAACAACGCCAGAAAGGAGAACTCAACTGAACGGGTAGAGGTCACTCACGGTCATGGTACTCTGGTTCCCAAGGAAAATACATCTCAACTGGAAGAAAAGCTATTGAAATTTCAAGAAGAACTTGAACAGGTTTGGAATCTGGTGAATCTGTCATTTTCTCTCACTACTCAAGATATCAATTTCCCAAATGCTCAGAACCCTACACCTCCACAGAACATCCGGAAGTAACAAAACCATCTCTCTCCTCACCACCACTGCAACACCTGCCATACTTCCAACAATACCCCGCTGCTCATCCCAGAACCACAAAACTCCACAAATGACCACTGTCGCACCCACCATAACACCCCCATCTATGTGGAGACTATGCCACACTCCACCCAACCCGTCTCAAGCACACCCAAGTCTGATGATAAAGATTTGCTTATCAAGAACCTGGCTGAAGAACATTAAAAATTTGACAAGCAGAATTCAAGGCGTTGAAGGAAGTAAGGGAATTGAAGGGTTGAACTATGAAGATCTATGTATACGACCTAATGTTGAACTGCCAGAGGGGTACAAACCTCCTAAGTTTGAGATGTTTGATAGTACAAGGGACCCGAGGGTCCATTTGAGAACATACTATGACAAGCTGGTCGGAGTAGGAAAAGACGAGAAAATTTGCATGAAGCTTTTCATGAGGAGCTTGAAAGGAGATGCTTTATCTTGGTACATTAGACAAGATCCAAAGAAGTGGTCGAACTGGGTAAGCATGGCATCCGACTTTATGGGCAGGTTCAGGTTCAACACGGAGAATACGCTGGATGTATTCTACATTCAAATCTAAAGAAGAAGCCCACATAAACATTCCGCGAGTATGCTACTCACTGGAGGTCCGAAGTTGCTAAGGTTAGACCTGCCTTAGAAGAAGAACAAATGAACAAATTCTTCGTCCAGGCTCAAGACCTACAATATTATGAAAGGTTGATGATGATTGAAGGCCACACATTTTCTGACATTATCAAGTTAGGGGAAAGGATCGAAGAGGGCATCAAAAGTGGTATGGTTACGAACTTTAAGGCCTTGCAAGCTACAAATAATGCCTTACAGTCAGAAGGTGTGTCCAAGAAAAGGGATGTAGGAGCCGTAATGGTTGAACAAAGAACCAAATCTCCCATCAAATACTAAACCTACCCAATGCCTCCACTCACATATCAGCCAACTCCAAACTACCAAGCACCCTCACCCTCTTACCAGACTCCACCACCCACTTATCAATCAAATCCACCACCCACATATTAGCCTACTTCACCCAAATATTCCCAACCCGCACATGTTTACCAAGCCTACAATACTTAACCAGCCCACTATCAATCCCCACCTACATGCCAAAACTTCCCTAGACCTCGACCAAACTTTGACCGAAGACCTCCAAAATAGTATATGGCTATTGTTGAACCTATAGAATAGTTGTATGAAAGACTTAAAGTTGCTGCTTATGTCACCCCTATCCCTGCTGCTCCTGAGAATCCTTCCCAATGGGTTAATCCAAATAAATCCTGTGCATACCATTTCGGCAGGAAAGGACACACCATTGACGAATGCCGCTCTCTGAAAAATAAGATCCAAACTTTAATTGATAACAAGATTATTATGGCAAAGGATCCTGCTCCGAACGTTCGCAATAACCCTCTGCCTGACCACAAGAGAGGAGGTGTTCACATGATTGAAATAGAGGATGATTGGGATCCCAAGAGATCGATCGGTTTGATCTCAAAAGGTGACGACCTAAAGAAACTGATAGTCACTCTTAATCTGATCGTAGTCCAGATTCAGCCCTCTAGGGATGATGAGGTAAATATGTCCATACTGCTGGAATTTGAAGCATCACCATCCTCCAAAAAGACACCAGCGCCAATTGAGGTTCAATTCATGTCTCCAGCAAAGGCACCTACACCATTCGAAGTTACAGTTTTACCACCCAAGGTACACGCTCTATTTAAAGATACCCACACCGATCCTAGTGGCAATGTTGACCATGACGCTATTCCATACAAAGGTTATACCATGGGACTATACAGCTGAGGCAAGGAGGAAAGGTAAGGTTAGGTTCGAGAAAACTGTTGCCGCACAGGGTATAAAAAGAACTGGTATGGTCTATACCCTGGAACACCTAGCTGAGTCAAGCAAGCAGGCCTCCAATCGGTCACCCATCATTGAGACAGGGTCAGATGATCTTTGGAGAAAGATACAGGCCAAAGAATACTCGGTCATTGACCAGCTGAACAAAACACAGATGCAAATTTCTATCCTTGTTTTGCTACAAAATTCTTATGCACACATGAATGCCTTGTTAAGGGTGTTGAGTGAGGCATATGTACCGAGCAATATCACCGGCAGAGAGATGGCTAACATGGTAGGACAGATATTGGAAAGTCACAAGATCACTTTTCAAAAGATGAGCTGCCACCATAAGGGTTGAGTCACAACAAGGCTTTGCACATCACCGTACAATGCGAAGATTATTTTATCACCAGAATCCTTATTGATGGAGGGTCTAGCCTCAACATTTTTCCATTGGTAACACTTAGGTGGGAAAGGGACTGCATGAGATCAAGGACGGGGCCATCAACGTGAAAGCTTTTGACGGTTCCCAAAGGTCCACCATTGGGGAAATTAGTCTGTGTTTGAAAATGGGGCCTACTTGGTTCGATGTTGATTTTCAAGTGATAGATGTGCCGGCATCTTACAATCTGCTGTTGGGACGACCCTGGATTCATGCTGCTACAGTCGTAGCATCAACACTACATTAGGCAGTGAAGTTTGAGTGGAATCACCATGAGGTAATCATTCACGGCGACGGTAGCAATCCTATATACAATCGCCAGACCATCCCGACAATCGAAGGTAGAAGAAAGATAGGTGGGGAGACCTATCACCACATCGAGCGAGTCAACACCGTTGACAAAGACAAATAGTAGGACAACAAAATTGAGAGCATATTGAATTGGAGTGGGTACGAACCGGGTAAAGGGCTTGGCAAGAACCTCCAAGGAATCGCTAAGCCCATAAAACTCAAGAAGTATGGCACCACCTTCGGTCCGGGAAGAATTCAAAAACTGGTCGCTACCATTGCGCGGTCCCTACTATCCGCTGGAGCAGCCAATACCACACTTGGAATAGATTTTGGCTGATGTTATCTATGGTTCAGAAGAAAAGGAAGCACTGGCAGCAGTGAGGAATTTGTTCCTAGGAGATGATGATATGGATTGATGTGTTGTTTTTTAGAAGAAGGGGAAGGAAGGTCCTTCCATACAAGCTGTGAGCAGAGGAGCACGCCTCAACAACTGGACCATCAGAACCACCAGAGCCCGACGAGCCTCGGGGTAGCAAGGCTAAACAAGCATCATGTACTATCTTTTAATTTTACTAGTTTTTCTTTCGCATTTTAAATTTCCGTAATAAGATCTTCAATGTTCAAAACAGTTATGGAATTTAACACAGTATTTCAATTTTCCTTATAAGTCAACACTCTTATTATTCTCTCTCATTACTCTACTTAGACAGCATTACTATTACTTATCTTGATAAACCGATGATTGTGACATGCAATGAGACAATGCAACAAATGGATATAGATTCAGAGGAAGATGACATACCAGAAGAGGTTGTTAAGGAAGTTGAGAATTTTGAAAACAGACCAAAGTCCAACCTAGACGAGACAGAAATTGTTAATCTGGGGATGAATAAAATGTCAAAGAAACACGAATCAACATTCACTTATCGTCCTCATAAAAGAAGGAATACATAGAATTTCAAGGAGAATATGAGGATATATTCGCCTGGTCGTATAATGATATGACGGGCCCGATCACGTGTATTGTGGCTCACAAACTAACAACCGATCTGACATGTCCACCGGTAAAGCAGAAGCTCAGAAAGTTCAAGCTGGATATGAGTCTGAAAATCAACGAAGAAGTCACCAAGCAGGTCAAAGCCAACGTCCTCAGGGTAGTGGAATACCCAACGTGGTTAGCTAATATCGTGCCAGTACCAAAGAAGGACGGGAAGGTTAGAGTCTGTGTCGACTACCAGGATCTCAATCGGGCTAGTCCGAAAGATGACTTCCCTTTACCAAACATACACATCCTGATCGACAATTATGCCAAGCATGAATTGCAATCATTTGTGGATTGTTTCGCTGGTTATCATCAGATCTGGATGGATGAAGAAGATGTTGAGAAAACAGCTTTCATTACTCCGTGGGGAATGTATTGCTACAGGATGATGTCGTTCAGTTTACATAATGCAGGGGCCACCTACATGAGGGCTATGACCACCATTTTTCGTGATATAATACACAAGAAGATCGAGGTGTGCATAGATGATGTTATCAGCAAGTCCAAGAAAGACACTGGTCACACGGAAGATTTGAGAAAGTTTTTCAATAGGTTGCGAAGGTACAACTTGAAACTGAACCCCGCAATGTGTGCAAGTTTATTGTGAGTCGCTGGGGAATAGAACTGGATCCGTCAAAAGTCAAAGCTATTCAAGAATCGCCACCACCAAATAATAAAAAGGAAGTGATGAGTTTTTTAGGGAGACTCAACTACATCAGTCGGTTCATAGCACAGTCCACAATTATCCGTGAGCTAATCTTTAAGATGCTAAAGAAGGATGCTGCTACTAAATGGACTGATGACTGCCAAAAAGCTTTTGAGAGAATCAAGGAATACCTGTCAACACCACCAGTTTTGGTCCCACCCGAGCCGGGTAGACCTTTACTACTCTACATCGCAGTATTAGGTGGTGCCTTCGGTTGCGTCCTGGGGAAACATGATGAAATAGGGAGGAAAGAGCAGGCCATTTACTATCTCAGCAAGAAGTTCACTCCGTACGAGGCTCGGTATTCTCTGTTAGAGCGTACCTGTTGCGCTCTGACTTGGGTGGCCCAGAAGTTGAGGCACTACTTCTGTGCCTATACTACATACCTCATATCAAGGATGGATCCTCTAAAATATATTTTTCAGAAGCCCATTCCCATTAGCAAGCTAGCCAAGTGGCAAATCTTGTTGAGTGAATTTGACATTGTCTGCTTGACTTAGAAAGCAATCAAGGTACAGGCACTAGCAGATCACCTTGATGAGAACCTCGTGGATGGAGAATACGAACCCCTGAAGACGTATTTTCCTGATGAAGAGGTATCATTCATAGGAGAAGACATTGCAGAATCCTACGATGGCTGGAGAATATTTTTCGATGGAGTAGAAAATTTCAAAAGAGTTGGCATATGAGCGGTCCAAGGATCAAAAACCGGTCAGCATTATCCGGTGTCTGCCAAACTTAAGGTTCCCATGCACTAACAATATGGCCGAATATGAAGCCTGCATCCTAGGGATCAAGATGGCCATTGACATGAACGTTCAAGAGTTGCTAGTGATTGGAGATTCTGTCTTACTCATACATCAGGTCCTAGAAGAATGGGCAAACAAGAACTCCAAGATACTCCCGTATATGCATCATGTATAGGAGTTGAGGAAGAGGTTCACAAATACAGAATTCCGACATGTTCCTAGAATCCAGAACGAATTCGCTGATGCATTGGCTACCCTATCATCCATGATACAACATCCAAACAAAAACTTCATCGATCCCATTCCAATAAATATTCATGATCAGCCAGCTTATTGTGCCCACGTCGAAGAAGAAGTAGATGGAAAACCTTGGTTTTAGGATATCAAGGAATATTTGACAAAAGGAGAATACCCAGAACATGCAAATCCTATTCAGAAATGCACATTTCGGAGGTTGTCCAACAATTTCTTTCATGATGGAGGAATACTATATAGGAGGACTCCTGATTTGGGACTACTCAGGTGCATCGACGCAAAGGAAGCAACCAAGCTACTGGAGGAAATCTATGCTAAGACCTGCGATCCACATATGAACGGCTTTATCTTAGTCAAAAAGATACTTCAGTCTTGTTACTTTTGGATGAGTATGGAAACAGACAGCATCCCGAATATTTGGAAATGCCACCACTCTCAGATACAAGCAGACATGATAAAGGTACCTCCGAATAAGCTTAATGCATCAATCTCACCATGGCCTTTCGCCGCCTGGGGAATGGATGTCATTGGACCAATAGAGCCCCCCACTTCCAACGGACACAGACTTATCCAGGTAGCAATAAACTATTTCACCAAATGGGTTGAAGCACCATCTTACAGAGCGGTGACTAAGAAAGTCGTGGCAGACTTTGTCCGCGACCGTATTGTTTGTCGATTCGAGATTCCAGAATCAATCATCACTGATAACGGTTCCAACCTCAACAGCGACTTGATGAAAACCATGTGTGAGACCTTCTAGATCAGACACAAGAATTCTACAGCCTATATGCCTCAAATGAACCGAGCTGTGGAAGCCGCCAACAAGAATATCAAGAAGATATTGTGGAAAATGATAGAGAAGCACAAACAATGGCACGAAAAGCTATCATTTGCTTTATTGGGATGATCCATATTTTTAATAAACCTAGGACTCCCCTTTCTTTTATTCCTTATTATTTTAGCATTGTAACTCTTTATTTTAAAAGAACCAGCTTTTCTGATTGCCATTTTTAATCTTGTCTACTTTCAAACCTTTATATGTTGTAATCCCCTCATATTTGAGCCTTATTTGATTATATGTTGGTTGTACATAAATTCACAATATTTTTCCGGCCGGGAACCACACTAGTGAATTCTGAGGGGTGCCTAACACCTTTCCCTTAGAATAATTTCAAACCCTTACCCTATTTTTGGTTATTCAAATCAAACCCTTGTGGTGTCCTAATGCACCCTAATCATTAGGTGGCGACTCTTCAAACGCAAACCAGTTCCCAAAAGGAACGAGTTGTCTCTCAAAGGTCATAAACCCGATTTCGCGAGAAAAAGGGGGCGCGACAGCTATACCACATACCTCGTATCCAGGATGGACCCTCTGAAATACATATTCCAAAAACCCATTCCAACTAGGAAGCTAGCCAAATGGAAGATATTGTTAAGTGAGTTCGATATCATCTACGTAACTCAAAAGGCGGTCAAAGGACAAGCATTAGCAGACAACTTACTAAAAATCCGGTGGGAGGAGAATATGAACCCCTAAATGTATTTTCCTAATAAAGAGGTATCATTCGTAGGAGAGGACATTACCGAAGCATACGATGGTTGGAGGATTTTCTTTGACGGAGCTGCAAATTTCAAAGGAGTGGCCATTGGAGTGGTTTTGGTATCAGAAATGGATCAACATTATCCGGTATCTGCTAAACTCATATTTCCCTGCAGTAACAACATGGCAGAGTATGAAGCCTGCATACTAGGACTCAACATGGCAATTGACATGAATATTTAGAAGCTACTGATAATTGGTGATTCATATTTGCTTGTGCACCAGGTACAAGGACAGTGGGCCATCAAGAATTCCAAGATATTGCCATATCTGCACCATGTACAGAAATTGAGAAAGAGGTTCACAAACATAGAGTTTCGGCATGTACCTAGAATTCAAAATGAGTTGGTCGATGCATTGGCCACCTTATCATATATGATACAGCATCCAGACAAGAATTTCATCGATCCCATCTTAATGAGAATTCATAATCAACCAGCATATTTTTCCCACGTCGAAGAAGAAACAGACGGGAAGCCTTGGTTCCATGACATCAAGGAATATTTGGCAAAAGGAAAATACCCGGATCATGCGAACCACATTAAAAAATGCACACTCCGAAGATTGTCCAATCACTTCTTCCACAGCGGAGGAAACTTGTAAAGAATAACTCCTGATTTGGGATTCCTAAGATGTGTCGATGCAAAAGAAGCCTCTAAAATACTTGAGGATATACATGTTGGGACCTGCGGCCAGCATATGAATGGTTTTGTCTTGGCCAAGAAGATACTTGGGGCCAGTTAATTTTGGATGACTATAGAGACAGATTGCATCCAGTATGTCCGAAAATGCTACCAATTCCAAGTGCATGTCGATATGATAAAAGTGCTGCCAAATAAGCTCAATGCCACAAGCTCACCTTGGCCATTTGCCGCATGGGGAATGGATGTCATCGGTATGATTGAGCCCACTACTTCAAACGGGCACACGTTTATTCTGGTAACCATTGATTACTTCAAAAAATGGGTAGAGATTGCATCTTACAAAGCTGTAACCAAGAAAGTCATCGCAGACTTTGTCAAAGATCGTACTATTTGCCGATTTGGAGTTCCCAAATCCATTATTACTAATAATGCCGCCAATAGCAACAGTGATCTGATGAAATCCATGTGTGAAACTTTCAAAATCAAGCACAAAGATTCCAAAGCCTATAGACCTCAGATGAATTAAGTCGTCGAAGCCGCTAACAAAAACATCAAGAAGATACTAAGGAATATGGTAGAAAACACAAATAGTGGCATGAAAAGCTACCCTTCGCTTTGTTGGGATACCGCACTACAGTTTGTACATAAATCGGGGCAACTCCCTACATGCTGGTTTATGGTAGTGAAGCTGTCATCCTAACCGAGGTAGAGATTCCTTCTTTAAGAATCATACGGGAAGTTGAACTCAGCGATGCATAATGGATAAGGAGCGCTATGAACAATTGGCCTTTATAGATGGAAAAAGGATGAACGCAGTATGTCACGGTCAGCTTTACCAGAATAGAATGTCCAGAGCTTTCAACAAAAGAGTCAAACCAAGACAATTTGCACCAGGACAGCTGGTGCTGAAGAAGATCTTCCCACATAAAGATGAATCCAAAGGGAAATTCTTTCCAACTGGCAAGGTCCTTACATGGTTCACATGGTGCTAATAGGAGGAGCACTTATACTTGCAGAAATGGACGAAGAAATCTGGCCAAAACCAATCAATTCAGACGCAGTCAAAAGATATTATGCTTAGATGTTTCACATTCACATGATGTAATTGAACTACGCTTGACCTGATTCCTGTTTAAGAGGGGATACGTAGGCAGCCCTGTGGGCTCGGTCATATCATAATAAAATTTCCATTTCCCCCAGAACCAGAAACTGGGGCAGAATTTTGAGAAGGATTCTCAAAATTCCGAAGAAGGTTCAACAAGGCTCGTTACGCGCAAATGGCCGAAGGATAACTGGGGCAGAATTTTGAGAAGGACCTTCAAAATTCTAACATGAGAAAGCGGCAGTGACTCTGAAATGTGTTACAGTCACTAGTTCATCTAAAATTACTTGATATTTCAATATGTTTCTAAAGAACTCTATAATTTTATATTTTTGAAAAATATATTTCCTTAACAGTTAGGTGTTACCCAGGGAAACTCAAACGAGGCCTCCAGAACGGAGCATAGCAAGGCCAGCAGACAAAGGCACGAACCAACCTCCCCTTACGAAACTTACAATTTTTCTTTGAGCGCAGTTACATCTGACGTAGTGATAGAATTCACAAACATATATACACGAAGCAAAATCACTATCGAACGGGCCACCAGACACTGAATGTATCCCCAGCTAAGAAACATTCTACCCTTATTTGCTATTCGTTCTTTGAATGGGACTAAGCCATGTCCTGCATCCTACATGAGGCTAATCCTTGCCTCCATATTTGCATAAGGCTAATCCCTGCCTCCATATTTGCATGATGCTAATCTCTGCCTCTATATCGGTATGAGGCTAATCCTTGCCTCCATATTTGCGTAAGGATAATCCCTGCCTCCACATCTACATGAGGCTAATACCTTCCTCCATATCTGCACGAGGCTAATCCCTTCCTCTATATCTGCATGAGGCTAATCCCTGCCTCCGTATCTGTATAAGGCTAATCCCTGCCTCCACATCTACATAAGGCTAATCCCTGCCTCCATATTTGTATGAGGCTAATCCTTACCTCCACACCTGCATGAGGCTAATACTTGCCTCTATATTTACATGAGGTTAATCCCTGCCTCCATACCCGCATGAGGCTAATCCTTGCCTCCACATTTACATGAGGCTAATCCCTACCTCCCTATTTTCATGAGGCTAATCCCTGCCTCCGTATTTGCATGAGGCTAATCCTTGCCTCCACACATGCATGAGGCTAATCCTTGCCTCCATATTCGCATGAGGCTAATATCTGCCTCCATATCCATATGAGGCTAATTCCTACCTCTATATTTGCATGCTAATCCCTCCCTCCATATTCGCATAAGGCTAATCCCTGCCTCCATATTCGCAAAAGGCTAATCCCTGCCTCTATATCTGCATGAGGCTAATCCCTGCCTCTATTATTTGCGTGAGGCTAATCCTTTCCTCCATATCTACATGAGACTAATCCCTGCCTCCATATCTGCATGAGGCTAATCCCTGCCTCCATATCTATATGAGGCTAATTCCTTCCTCCATATCTGCATGTGGCTAATCCTTGCCTCCATATTTACATAAGGCTAATCCCTACCTCCACATTTGCACGGGACTAAGCATTGTCCCTCCTTGTATAAATATTGCTCTATTTCGGTACTATCTATTTGCTTTTCTATCGGGCTAAGCCCTGCCCTTCATTTCACAAGACTAAGCCTTGTCTTGTTAGCAAAATATTATTGCACCTCATGGGCTGAAATATCGCCAATCTATCTAAAGGCATCATCCTTATAGCCGGAAGAAACTATGCCATGGCTTGAGGATCCCTCAAATTTGCATATCATTATTCAAAGGCACCATGGTTCGGAGGCACCATCTTCTTGGCCTGAGAACATCATTTCATGGCATGCGAATCCCTCACTAAACAATTCATAGCCCAGGACATCATAGTTTGAGGACGTCATCCTTAACCATCCAAAGACAATTTTCATGGTCCAAAAGGGAATCTACATCATGTTTAAATTTTCGCACAAATACATGTTTGAAGCATCTCTTTATCTGCAGGTGACCAGTAAGCAACCGCTATCCCAGCAGGAGCAACCTTGCTCCAGTTCCTTCAACTATGTCAAACTTAACTGTTCACCATAACTACTCTTTCATCCATCCCGGAATCTCGTGTCCGTTCTTGAATGACTTCATCAGTATATTCCACCAATGAATCTGGAACTACACATGGCCTTATTCCTGTAAAACCAGGGATATGTAGGCATCTCAAAGACCGGAGTTCGGCCTCCATATTTCAAAACATCTCATCCGGTCAAAATTGACCATCATTTCTTTACCCGAAAACTCTTTCATCTTTCCCGGGTAAAGAGGGGCAGGTGTTGATACCCAATTTTTCCCTATAATATTTTTGAAATACATATATACTTTTGAAACTACGTCTTAACATTAATTGGTATTTTTCAATAATTTTTTACATTTTTAAATTAATTTATCTCAGTAATTTATTCATATAAATAATCGTAAAATTGCATCACAAATATTTTTAAAACATTTCTTGATTTAATATTACTGTTTATGGTCCTATTGATGTCCAAATTATTTTATAAATAGCCAAATTGGTACTTTTTGGCTATAATTGCAATAACTTTGCAAGCCCATGTGTACATTTTTTGTATTATTTTTACCAAAAATTAGTCATTTGCATTTTTTAAATACTAAATACTATATTTAAAATATTTCAATGCATGAAATTCATTTTTATAATTAGTAATTATTTTACAAATTATTTTTTTAATCAATTGCTTGGGGTATTTAACAAATAGCCACTTATATTCCAATTTTAACCCTTTTTATATCAGCCCAAAACCCCTTAATATTAAACCAAAAAAAAAGCCCAAAATGTAGGCCCAATACCCACCTGCAGCGGATTGCCAAAAAAAAAACCCTAAACCCTGATATAAGACTAAGAGGGAAGCATGCTAATGTGGTGATCAAGTTAGATATGGCCAAGGCATATGATAGGGTGTCTTGGAAATATTTGTTGCATGTTTTGAGAAGAATGGGGTTTGCTGAATGCTTTATCAATATGGTTTGGAACCTTATCTCTAACAACTGGTACTCAGTCATGGTGAATGGGCAGGCTTCAGGATTTTTTCACTCAACAAGGGGTGTGAAGCAAGGTGATCCTCTCTCACTAGCATTGTTTATAATCGCAACAGAAGTGTTATCAAGGGCATTGAACAGATTGTTTGAAGATAGACAGTTTAGGGGATTTGGCATACCAAAATGGTCAGATCCTTTGAATCACTTAACCTATGCAGATGATACTATCATTTTTGCATCTGCAGATTCATACTCCCTACAGAAGATAATTGATGTGTTGACATTGTATGAAAGCACTTCTGGCCAGATGATCAACAAGACAAAGAGTTCCTTCTATATGCACTCAAAGGTGTCTAGAGAATTGGTAAATTCAGTAGTTGCCATCACAGGTTTTTCTAAAGTTAGGTTTCCATTTACCTATCTTAGATGTCCTATTTTTTACACAAGAAGAAGGAAGAACTATTACAATAATCTTATGCAAAAGGTTAAGGCAAAGCTTCACTCATGGAAAGGCAAATTACTATCTTATGGAGGGAAGGCTACATTGATTTCAAGTGTCTTGCAAAGTATTCCTACACACATTCTGTCAGTTCTAGATCCTCCTGATAATGTGCTGGAACATCTTCATAAAATATTTGCAAGGTTCTTCTGGAGCAATAAGGAAGAAGGGAGAAGCAGACATTGGACAAAGTGGCTGAATCTATGTCTATCTAAGGAGGATGGGGGAATAGGTTTCAGATCTTTGTTTGATGTGTCCAAGGCCTTATTTGCAAAATACTGGTGGAGATTCAGAACATCTAAATCTTTATGGTCCATCTTTATATGGAACAAGTATTGCAAGAAAGAAATACCTACTGTGGTTCAATTTAGAGAGGGATCTCATGTTTGGAGGAAAATGCTTGAAGCTAGAGAAGAGGTGGAGCATGAAATTCTGTGGGAAATAAATAGGGGTTCTACTAATGTATGGCATGAGAATTGGACTGGTTTGGGAGCTTTATATCATGTACTGCCTCCAGAGTTCCCTATAAATGAAGAACCGCAAGAGGTGGCTGATTTGAGAATTGAAGATCATTGGGATGATGCAATGCTGAATCAAACTTTTCCTCAGGACACTGCTGATCATATTAGAAAGGAGATTCATTTTTATAATGGAGATGAGTTCTGGGACACTCCTAGGTGGATGCCTACACCTTCAGGTAAATTTACTGTGAGTAGTGCATGGAGAATAATGAGGCACAGGGAACCTAGTAATTCTAAATTTGCAAAGTTGTGGACCAAAGGGTTACCTTTCAAAATTTCCTTCTTCTTGTGGAGAGTTAGGAGAGGGAAGGTGCCTACAGATGATATATGGAGAAGAGGGGGTTACATGGTGGTGTCAAAGTGCTGGTGTTGCTTGCCACCACAAGAGGATTCTTTCCAATATTTGTTCTTAACAAGTGAGACAGCAAACAAGGTATGGAGAACTTTCACAGAGGCTGCAGGATTGGTGATCAATATGGTGCAAGTTCATCAGGTTATAAGGGAATGGTGGAATGAAAAGTGTTGTCCCAAGCTAAGACCTTTGTACCAGGCAGTTCCTGTAGTAATTCTTTGGGAACTTTGGAAGAGAAGGAACACAATCAAGCATGAGGGATCAGTGTCTTGCAGTATAGTGATTCATGAGGTAAATAAGACTTTGTACTATTTGGCAAAGGTGAGATATCCTTGGCTTCCTAGGATCCCATTATTATGGCCAGATATGATCAGATTCTTTGAGGGTTATAAACCAGTGGTGGTCACTAGAAGAGTGAGTTGGAAATTGCCATATGAAGGATGCTTCAAATGTAATACAGATGGAGCTTCAAGGAGGAATTTGGGTCCCATCTCTTATGGATATTGTGTTAGAGATGATAGGTGGGACTTGGTGTTTGCAAAAGCAAGGGACATAGGAGAGGCAACAAACATTGTAGCTGAGGCAAAAGCAATTGTTGAGGGACTTGTATACTGTGTGGAAAAGCAGCTTCACCCTTTGATCATGGAGACTGATTCTTTGGTAATAAAGAAGACAATTGATGATGAGTGGGAGACACCATGGTGTATAGGGGTAGAAGTGAGGAGGATTAAGGAGATCAAGAAGTCATATAATGTGTTGTTCCAACATGTGCTTAGGGAAGGCAACAAAGTGGCAGATTGTTTAGCTAACCATGTTTTCTTTTTTGCAGGTACAATCATATTTCAGTCATTCCATGAGTTACCATCTGAAGGAAAGGTACTAATCAATATGGACAAAGCTCAAGTTCCTAACCTTAGAGTTAGTATAGCAAAGAGAAAAGCACCAAACTGATGAGTAAAATTCTGGTAGTTATACTTCAACCTCTTCTTAAGTACTTCTGGACTTTGTTGAATAATTACTCAGTGGTATTAGCATGGATTCATGCTTAACCTGGGGATTATTTAGCAGTGTTTAGAATGCTTTATGTTCAGGTCGTGGTAGTTAGTTCTATAATCTCAAATATTAGGATTGTATACTATATACTCGCATATGAAAGACAAGGTTTGATCAGAAGGTTTATTAATGTTTTTGCCTACTGTATAATCTTAGGGTGTTACTCAGTGGTATTAGTATGTTATCATACTCAATCTGAGGATACTCTAGGGATATATAGTGGAAGATCACAAAGGAATTGGGAAGTTCTTACTAATACGCACAGTTTGGAATTTCTGAGGAACAGTAGTGATGTTCTTTGCATAGTCATTTGTTTGATTCTTCTGCTCAAGATTCTGGATGGTTTAAGGAAGTGGAAATTGGTTCTTTATCATTGGAAGCCTAGTGTAATCCCTCATGGTCCACTACATTTACAGGATCCTACATTGTTGTATGCTGCATTGTACAGGTTCTTTGTGTTCTTTATGTCAATATGGCTGTTCGGACATCACGTGTAGAAAATGATATCTCAGTACATAAGATGGAAGCTGCAGCTATGCAATGGAATACACAGTCAAGATTGTTGTATCTCCTTATTTATATTTTGCCTCAGATTTGGTCTACATTAACTTGTGTACTGTATAGTCATTTTTCAGTGGTACTAGTGTGTTTACACACTCATTCTGAAGATGATATTGTAGTAGACAAGGTAAGTGTAATGGGGAAGCAGTTGATGAAATTACTTCATGGTTTTGACAGGTTCAATAGAGCCTTGAGTTCAATCTTTTGTGTTATGGTTTGGTATTCAATTTGGCCTTTGGAATTCATACTTTGGCGCCTGGTGAGAGATTTATAGGTGTTGCTTGGTATTTACCATTGCCATTGGATTCACATACATGGACAGGAGATGGACTTATGTTGCAAGACATGATATAATAGCTAGGGTATTAGTGTCTTATTTCCTATCGGTAGTAGTAGCTAGTAGCTTCTTTTTTTATATGGATTTTTGGACACATTGTATGCTTTGGACCCTATTTGGGATTTTATTTATATATTAGCCACTAGGCCACCTGCCTAGTGGAATATTTGCTATAAAATAAAAAAACACCCGCGCGCCTAGAGAGAGAAGATCTGGCGAAAAAGTGGGCGATTAGATAGAGAAAGTTTGCTGCTTGCTTTCATGGCCTCGCCGGCCACTGCCCAGCCTTCAATGGAGGTTGGGCAGTCATCTCCTTCACTTGTTACATCCCCCCAGCCATCTACAAGTCCAAACTCAACCCAAAACTACGCAAATCTATTAAAACCTAGTGCATTAAATGCCCCCATGTAGCCTACTACCAATGTTTCCCTAAAACCAATTGAGTATTTACATGGAGAACCAATCGTACGTTGGAAAAAGCAAGAAGTGAGGTAGTCCATTGTTCAACAAGGATTAAATCTAGTAGTCTTGGGTAAGTTTTCATATGGGAAGCCAGAGATTCATGATTTACGTAAAGTTCTACCAATTCAATGTAAGTTAAAAGGACCATGTTCAATTGGATTGATTGAGGACAGTCATGTGTTGATTAAGCTTTCATTAATGGAGGAATATATTTAACTTTTATCAAAGCCTGCATATTATTTGAAAATTCAGAATGAGATGTGGCAGATGAGGTGCACCAAGTGGAATCCAAGGTGGAAAGTTGATGAAGAAACTCCAATTGCTATAGCTTGGATATTGTTTCAAGATTTACCTCCTAACTTTTTTGGGAGGGAGTTTGTGTTTTCATTAGATAGGGCAGTAGAGAGGCCACTTCATGTGGATTTAGCTACTCAAAATGGTACAAGACCAAGTTGTACCAAGGTAAAGGTGGAGGTGAATTTGCTAGCTAATTTGCCTCAAAGGATCAAGATTGTTGAGGAAGAAGATGAAACTAGGCCAGAAGAGTTCAAGTGGATCAAAATTAGGTATGACTATATGCCTAAGTATTGCAAAACCTGTAAAAAAACAAGGTCATAAGGAAGAGGAATGTTGGGTGATTAATACAGAGTTGAGAAAGTTTGAAGAGCCAACTAATGAAGTGAAGAATGATCAGAATATAGGTTGTACAGCTGCTAATACTACCAAGGTTTTAATGAGTGGTAAAGTGGTAGGGAAACCTATTACTAATCCAGCTAAGCAGGAGTGGATGCAAGCTAGAAAAAATAAGTATAAAAAAGACAAAAGAGGTTATATTATTGAAGAGTCAAAGATGGAATAAGACAGCAAGGGTAAAGGAAAGGCCAAGGAGGAGGAAGTTGTGTCAAGAAACAAATTTGAAGCTTTGAGAGTTGATGAAACTGCTCAACCTATCTTAACTATTACGGATGGCAAAGTGGAGAATGATGACAAAAATAAAGGGAAGGACCAATCTCCTAATCCTAATTCAAAAGGGATTAAGGGAAGTGGTTCAAAGAAGGTAATGGACAAGACAAGTGGGAATTCTTCTTTAAATAAGAAAGAATTAAATGCGAGATTGATCAAGAAGGAAGTTGTGAAGAATGCAAATAAGGAAAGGGAGTCAGCCTTGTATAAGGAAAGTTTGAACCCTAATTCATTAGGGAATCACTTTCAATCGACTGCTCCTAATCCTATTGATGCTGGGAGTAAGGGAGAGGCCAATAAAGAGTCTATTATAGATTGGGTGCACAAGAGTTTTGGTACAAATAAAGAAGAGCTCAAGCAGTGCAATGTGACTACCAATCACTCTTGTCAAGACATTCCTTCTCAAACCTATGAGGATGATGGGCAACAGCAAGATACCAATGAGGTGAGTTCAAGAAAGGTTTCATGGAGTGAGGAAGTTGAGGGTATGGAAGAACAGCATGGCTTAGCAAAGTCACAGTTAGAAAAGAAGAAAAGATCAACAAAGAAACTCAAAAAACTGGAAATATTGTAGTTGCTACAGTAAACCCTAGCAGCCTAAAAACTAGGGTTGACTGTAGTTTGAGTTCTATGGAGCTGAATTATGAGAAATCTATTGGAGGAGGTTCAGGAGCATCAAAGGAAGCTAGAAATCAAGATGGTTCAGCTACTGCACCATTGACAATTGAAAAATTCAATGGAACAGTAACTTCTGCAAAAACTGGGGAGATTTTGGCTTTTGTTGATGGTGTTCCAGTATTTGATGTGGAGAAAGGGCATGATGAATGTGTTCCTATTGATGTTAGGAAGGATTTAGTGTGGTCAAATCATCAAGCAGACCAAGGGAAGGGGGTGATCTTAATGGAACAGTAACACAGGCAGTTTCTGCCAGTTTTGCTACAGTAAACCCTAACCTAAGTTCTATGTATGAGATGCAGTTTAAAATGATGCAGGAGAAGCTAGGGGATATGGTCAGTCATTCAGAAAATTTGGGAGCTGCATTGACACCTTATGATCCAGGTGAACATGTCATAGTTGCAAAGGAAAGTGAAGCACTTCTAATGGCTTGCTCATCTGGAATAGATTCCCCTTTACAAATCAAACTTAATGTTCCTTTGAAATATCCAAATCAGGTGTTACATGACATTATAACTCATCAGGAGTTACCAGTGGATATTAATAATTCCTTGGTGGAGCAGCAACACCAATTGGAGGAGGAAGGAGATGATGAGTCTACATCTGAAAATTTCAAGGGTGTTATGAGGGAAGGGGATGTGTCTCCTACTGCAGTTTCTAGAAGTGGGAAGAAAGGAAGGAAGAATCAACCTAAAGAGCCATTGCAACCTACAAGAATACTTCCTAGAAGGGCAGCTTCTAGAGCCTCAAGATGATGATCAAATCTCTGATTTGGAATATAAGGTCTATCAAAACTCAACAGGCCTTTCAGAGGGTGATTAATATGCAGAAAGAACATGGTTTTTTCATTGTAGCACTAATGGAGCCTAAATAGAAGAAGAAGTTTATTGATAAATATAGAAGAAGGCTAGGAATGGAGGTAGCAATTTCTAATGTTAATGGGAAGATTTGGTTATTTTTTGATGCTGTGGTTGAATGGGACTTGTTGATTGACACTGAGCATCAAATGACAATTAGAGTGTATCATCAAGAATTGGGTAAGTATATCATGATGACTTTTGTGTATGCTAAGTGTTGTGCATTAGAGAGATTAGAACTATGGGACAATCTATATTATTTGGCTAGTGACATGGAATTGCCATGGCTTGTTGGTAGGGATTTTAATGTTGTAATGGGAGAGGATGAGAAGATAGGAGGTCTACCTGTGTACCCCCCGGAGTATGAAGATTTTGCCTTTTGTGTCAATTCATGTGGCTTGTTTGATCTTGGATATAAAGGTAGACCTTTTACTTGGTGGAATGGGAGGCCAAATGAGGAGTGCATCTTTAAAAGACTAGATAGAATTCTAGTCAATATGCCTTTCCAAAACTTATTTCCTACAATAGAGGTGGAACACCTTATTAGAACAGGATCAGATCATGCTCCTTCGTTGATGAGTTGTAGAGAGGAAGCTATGAAGTTTATTAAGCCTTTCAAGTTCTTGAACTTCTGGGCAAAACATGAAGCTTTTATGGATGTGGTGAGGCAGAATTGGATGGCTGATTTTATAGGAAATCCTTTCTTGATGTTCAAACAAAGGTTGAAAAGGGTTAAGATTGCTCTTTCCAAATAGAGTAAACTAACCTATGGGGATATTTCAAGCAGCTTGCTATCAGAGAAGATGTGGTGAGGATCAAGGAGATGTTGTTTGAGGAAGATCCCTCAAGTGAGAATAGGATAGTACTTCAACACGCTCAAGCTGAGTTGAAGAAGTACTTGAACATTGAGGAACAATACTAGAAACAAAAGGCAGGTATGACTTCGTTTGAAGAAGGAGATAGAAACGCAAGGTTCTTTCATAATTGTGTGAATGGGAAGAGGCAAAAGTTAAAACTGAAAAGGATCTAAAATAGTGATGGCTCATGGATGGAAGATCATGATAAGTTATCTGAGGCTGTTGTAGAGTTTTTTCAGAAACAGTTCACTAAAGAGGGGGATCCTACAAGCTTTGAGTTATTGAAAAATGTACCTACAATGGTGACAAGGCAGCAGAATCTTGAATTATGTAGATCGCCTAGTATGGAAGAGGTCAAGTCTGCTGTTTTTGCATTAAGCAGTGAAAGTGCAAGTGGTCCAGATGGTTTCTCGGGTTTGTTCTTTCAAGTTTGCTGGGATATTGTGGGGCATGATATTCATTCTATGTTAGTGTTGTTCTTTGAGGGTAGTTATTTACCTAAATAAATAACTCACACTAACCTTGTATTGCTGCCTAAGAAGCCCCAAGGTCAGACATTTTCTGACCTTAGACCTATTAGCTTGAGTAATTTTGTTAACAAAGTGTTCTCAAGGGTGGTTCATGATAGACTTGAAAAGATATTGCCTTCATTGATTTCCTTAAACCAGTCTAGTTTTGTCAAGGGGAGGAGTACCTTTGAAAATATTTTGTTGACTCAGGAGATTGTTACTGATATAAGACTGAGAGGTAAGCCAGCTAATGTTGTGATCAAACTAGATATGGCCAAGGCATATGATATGGTGTCTTGGAAATATTTGATGCATGTTTTGAGAAGGATAGAATTTGCAGAATGTTTCATAAACATGGTGTGGAACCTTATCTCTAATAATTGGTATTCAGCTATGGTAAATAGACAGGCTTCTGGATTTTTTCATTCAACAAGGGGTGTGAAGCAAGGGGACCCCCTCTTACCAGCCTTGTTTATTATTTCAGCATAAGTGTTGTCAAGATCTTTGAACAAGTTGTTTGAGGATAGGCAGTTTAGAGGCTTTGGGATGCCAAAGTGGTCTGGCCCATTGAATCACTTAGCTTATGCATATGATACTATTATTTTTACATCTGCTGATCCTTACTCTCTTCAGAAGATAGTTGTTGTCTTGGCATTGTATGAGAGCACATATGGGCAGATGATCAATAAGGCAAAGAATTCCTACTATATGCATTCAAAGGTTTCTGGAGAATTGGAATATGAAGTAGCTAATATCTCTGATTTTTCTAAGGGTAGATTTCCATTTACCTACCTTGGATGTCCAATTTTTTACATAAGAAGAAGGAAGGATTATTATAATGATTTGATTCAGAAGGTGAAGGCAAAGTTGCACTCATGGAAGGGGAAACTACTATCATATGGAGGTAAGGCTACATTGATCTCAAGTGTACTGCAAAGTATACCAACACACATACTATCAGTGCTTGATCCACCAGATAATGTCATTGAACATATCCATAAAACATTTGCAAGATTTTTCTGGAGCGACAAGGAAGAGGGAAAAAGTAGGCATTGGACAAAGTGGCTGAAACTATGTCTCCCTAAGGAGGAAGGGGGGATAGGTTTTAGGTCATTGTTTGATGTCTCAAAGGCATTATTGCAAAACTTTGGTGGAGATTCAGAACTTCAAAATCACTATGGTCCAATTTCATATGGAATAAATATTGCAAAAGGAGCTATCTATTGTGGTTCAGTATAGGGAAGGATCACATGTTTGGAAGAAAATGTTAGATGCAAGAGATGAGATGGAGCATGAATTCTATGGGAGATGAATAGGGGTTCTACTAATGTATGGCATGAGAATTGGACTGGACTGGGAGCATTGTATCATATAGTACCTCCAGAGTTTCCTATAAATGAAGATCTACAAGAGGTGGCTGAATTAAGAGATAAGAATCAGTGGAATGATGCAATACTGGATCAAAACTTCTCATTGGAGATTGCTGATCATATTAGACAAGAGGTTCATTTTGCATATAGTGATGAATACAGGGATACTCCAAGGTGGATACCTACACCCTCAGGTAAGTTTACTGTGAGTAGTGCTTGGAGGATTATGAGACATAGAGAACCAAGTAATCCAGACTTTGCAAAGCTATGGACAAAAGGACTACCTTTCAAAATCTCTTTCTTCTTATGTACAGTTTGAAAAGGTAAGGTACCTACTGATTATTTATGGAGGAGAGGGGGCTACATGGTAGTTTCTAAGTGATGGTGTTGCATACCATCACAAGAGGACTCTTTTCAGCATCTGTTTTTAACAAGTAGTACTGCAAGTAAAGTGTGGAAGACCTTTTCTCAGGCTGCAGGTATGGTCATGAACATGGTGCAGGTGCATCAGGTTATAAGGGAATGGCGGAATGCAAAGTGTTGCCCTAAGCTCAGACCTTTGTATCAGGCAGTTCCTGTAGTAATTCTATGGGAGCTTTGGAAGAGAAAGAATACAATTAAACATGGGGGAACAGTTTCTTGTAGTAGAGTTATTCATGAGGTTAACAAAACTCTTATACTATTTGGCAAAGGTGAGGTATCCATGGCTGCCTGGGATTCCATTATTATGGCTTGAGATGATCAAATTCTTTGAGCATTACAAACCAGTGGTTGTTACTAGGAGAGTTACATGGAAATTTCCATATGAAAGGTGGTTCAAGTGCAATACAGATGGAGCATCAAGGGGAAATCCGGGTCCTATCACTTATGGCTTTTGTGTTAGGGATCATAAAGGAAACCTGATCTTTGCTAAGTCAAGGGAGATAGGGGAGACTACTAACATTGTTGCTGAGGCTAAAGCTATTGTGGAAGGGCTGGTGTACTGTGTGGAGATGCAGTTGCATCCTTTAATTATGGAGACAAATTCTTTAGTAATGAGGAAGATAATTGATGAGGAATGGGAGACACCATGGAGTATAGGGGCAGAAGTGAAGAGGATCAAGGAGATAAAGAACTCATACAATGTGGTGTTTCAACATGTGATGAGAGAAGGCAACAAGGTTGCAAATTTTTTAGCTAACATTGTTTTTTCTTTTGCAGGTACAGTCAATTTTAATACATTCCAGGAGTTTCAATCTGAAGGAAACGTGTTAATTAACATGGACAAAGCTCAGATTCCTAATCTACGTATTAGGATTGCTAAGAGGAAAGCACCAGATTGATGAACACTTTGCCTATTGCGCTACCTAGCCTACATCTTAAGTATTTCTGGGCATTTTTAATAACTTCTCAGTGGTATTAGCATGGCCTCATGCTCAATATGGGGGTTATTTAGCAGGGCTTATAAGGTTCCAATTACAGGTTATGGTAGATATTTCTTTAACAACATAAGGTACTCATCTACACTTTCCAAAAAGAAAACATAGGTTGGATACAAGTTTGATTCTGTTGTTTTCTACTGTATAACTATGGGGTGTTTCTCAGTGGTATTAGTATGTTTTCATACTCATTCTGAGGATGCTTCATGGTTATGGGGTGGAAGAACATAAGTGACTTGGAATTAATTAGAAATAGGTTCAGTAGCAAAAAACTGATGCACAGTACTGTTGTGCATTGCACAGCCTTGTTTGAAAACCTACTGTTTGAGTTGCTGGCCTTCTTAAGGATTTGTAATGTGATCGTGTGTCAACATTAGGAGCTTAGAGTAGCCCTTACTGGTCCATTGCATACAGAGGAAGCTATAGATCTGCAGAAGTTACACAGCAGGAGCAGTAGGCATGTGCATTGCACATTGTTAGCATTGTGCAAGTCTGTCATAAGGAAGCAATTTTGGATTTCATTGCCATTACCTGGGATACATTTGCATACTCATGAAGCTGCAACTGAACTATGGAAGTCTCATGCAAGATTGCTGCATCTTTGTTCCCTTCTGATTAGGTTTTTCATACCTAGTGTACTATATTGTCATTATTCAGTGGTATTAGTGTGGTCACACACTCAATCTGGAGATAATACTGCAGTAGACAAGGCATGCTTGATGAGGGATCATATGATACTATCTATCTATGTTGAGTTGAATGAATATCTTTGGAGTCTTATAGGTTTGCTGAGTTCAAGAGGTATGTGTATTGGTTTGAAATTCAATTTGGTCTTTGGAATGCATACTTTGGTGTCTGGTGAGAGATGCATAGGTGCTACTTGGTATTTGCCATTGCCATTTGGATTCACATACACAGACAAGAGATGGACTTATGTTGCAATTCATGGTGTAATAGCTAGTTCAGTAGATCTTTACATTCTATCTCTAGTAGTAGCTAGTAGCTTCTTGCTTTTTATATGATTTTTTGGACACATTGTAAACTTTTGGCCCTATTTGGGATTTTATTTATATATTAGCCACTAGGCAGCCTGCCTAGGGGGATATTTGCTTTAAAAAAAATACCCACCTGCCCAACCCAAACCCCTTGGCCAATCCTGGCTATTGATCATTTTTATCAACGGTCGGGATATTTCCTACCATAATTAAACCGACCTACAACCCCCAAACCCTAATCATTTTCCACTCTTTCCCCGCCATCACCTGTTCTCTCGTCTCTCAAGTGATCTCTAACTCTAACCCTAATTCACCCTCGCCGTCACTCACATACTGCCCTCCTATGGTGGTTCTTCACCACCTCAGGCCTCTTCTATGCCATGGTACCTCCATCTCTAAGATCCTTGAGGATATTCTCAAGGGACCTAGGCGGTCTGTTTACACATTGAGTTTTCTTGCTGGTTTCAGGCTATTTGGTTCGACCTTGAGTAAGATCTTTCTCATTTTCGTCTTGAATCCATGGTCTCCTAAGTCTAAGTTCTCATCTCTGTTTTAATTCTAAAAAAAACCTAATTTTATCTTTGATCCTCTCATATATGTACAGATCTGAGACGGATTGAACGTATTTCATATGCTTCCTTGAAACTTTTCTGGTTTTACAAGTGATTTTTTGTTTTTCCTAAAACTAGGGTTTACTGAAACTTGTCTTCTCAAAGTTTTCTTGATTTTTTGAATGTTAATTGTCTGTTATTAAGTATTGTTGATTGACTTCTGCTAAAACTGTTTAGACTCTAATCGATTTATGCCGAATCCCTAATTTTCTTATATTTTTGCTTCGATTCTGAGTCTTTTCGGGTTACTTGTTACATCGTTTGTCTGTGCTTTGACTTTCATGATTTCCCCTAGTTTAATACAATGTCTTGTGACTTTTTGCCCTAGTTCATCTCTATTAGGGTTTTCTGATTCGATTTCTTTATGAAATTCTATTTAGCCTAGTTATCTATTTGTGGAAACTAATATTTTCCCCTCGTAAATCAGTACTACTTTAAATTTTGACCTACTAATTTGCTCTGTCCAAAACTTATGTGATGATTCTTGATTATTTCCCTTGTTTACAACCTTAATGAGTTTTCTTACCTTATGTGTAATTATTAATTGTTACTACTAGCCTGATTTTATGCTTTGATTTTTCAGAACCAACTTCTAATTGATTTCAGAGTTGGTTCTTGCCTTATTTAAGCTAGCACTTAATTACTGATTAATTCCATATACAACTTTCCTTAAATTAAGTAATTACAGTCTTATTTTATGGCTAATTTTTTCATGACTGACTTCACTTGATTGCTTGTCTGATTATTTCTTACATTATTAACCTTGATCTGATTTACTAAAGGATTCCGTGTGAGACTTCCTTAAATTAAGTATCATTTATTAGATTCTGGACCTTTAATTGAGTCATGATTGATTGTTAATTGATTTCCATACCTTATGTGCATAGTATTGTCTTATTACCTTATGTGTCCTACTCTATTGCATACTATAAAACCACATTGTTCTGGTTCTCGACAGACATCAATTTCATACACACACACACACACACACACACACACACACACACACACACAACACTATTCTCATTCTTTGCTACTTGTGTTACTAGTGCTATTGTGGTTCTAGCCAAGGCTAGACAGTGAGGCTACTGGTTCTATATTCTGCACTCTTTTTCCTCAACTGGTATGTCTCTAGTTACATTTGATACCCAAATTCTATGTGTTTCATCCCTGCATTAGCTCATTGGTTATAAATCTGGCCTGCTCTCTAAGTTACCTCTTTGTTCAAGCATGCCTAAAAATTTTCCCTGCACGATGTGTAACTAATATGTTTACACTTTACATGTTTATCTAATGTTTGAACAGCTTGTCTGAGTTATGCTTAGTTGTGTGATCATGCCTATGGTTAATCCGGCTTGTGTGTCTATCCTCTACATCTTTGTTCCATATTTAGTTGCCTGTTATCCTGGTTAATTTGTTAAGGTTATAAGTGTTCTATGTACATTACTGCCTATCTGTCTCCTTGTACCCCCATTCATGCACCCTCAATAAGATCTCCATGTGTTCCCAACCCCCTCTTACCCATGTGTGTAAACATGTTTGCTAAAGTGTCTATGGAACTGAACCTTTTATGATCTATTGACTGTCTACTAAATTTGCTCTCCTCTGAACTGTTTTCAAAATATGTTCTTCTAAAACTGGTTTCATTCCTAGCCTTTTCTTAAAATTAGTCTATTCCAAAAGGTCTTTTACGCCCAGGAAGTTATCTCCACAGTGTTTTCACTAAGTCTTTTCAAGCACTCTCACTTACTCTTAAGTCCATAGGTGCTGCCCCTCCAGTGTGTCTACTACCTTGGGATCCTCTTGAGATCTCTTTGAACTCTAGCACACTAAGGCTGACTACTCCACACTGCACCTACTCAATCCTTATTGTGAAAGTCTGGGTGTAAGCATTGTCCGGCATCCTTGAGGTCCTTAGGGAACTCTAACATACCTGTACATGAAATTGGCTATGAAATGTTTGAGCATTTGAGGCTACTGAAGGCCTGGTACACCAGGATTTGCTTTTGGCCTACTTCAGGTTCCCTATAGCTTAATTTATATTTTATTTATTCAATCATCGGTCTGTAATAATTAATTGTAGACAGATATTGGGGTAACTAGTGAAAAGGGAGGGTAGTTGTATGGTACTGTGGGTAAAACTGGGTAGAATACATGCTTCTAGGTCTTACATTGTGTAAATCTGTGTTAGGAATCATGTTCTAGGACTACTATATCTATTTGCATTCAAACCATGCCAAAATTGTGCACTATACCTCATGATTTAGAGCATGCACGTTTATCGCTTCAGCATACTACATATCATGTACCGTTATTCCAACTTTTGATTTGTGCATAAGTACTTTCGGATAGAGATCCTGCCATTAGGTAAATAATCCCGTTTTAAATAAAAATAGTCATCCCATGTATGCATTAGATACCCTGCTTTAAGAACTCTATCTATTTCGATTGAAATACATAAACTAGCTATGAAAAGGTTTAAGCAACCTCACACACAAGCATCATGTCTTAAAACATAAATAAGGCTCCTGTTATAATCTATGTCATCTAGAATAGCATGTTTGTAGGTTGAACAATTTCTTAAACTGTTAATCATCTCCTGTGATTATGATTGCGCACAATCCCCCGCCTAGGCAAACCTTAGGTAATCAATCTCTCTCTCTCTCTCTCTCTCTCTCTCTCTCTTTCTATATATATATATAATGAAAATTGCGTTTGATTGTATTAAACTGCTTAAGCTTAACATGCTATAAAACCAGTAGGCAAACTGGTTAGGATTCTGCCACTTTCCTTATGCATATCCTGTATCCGTAACATTCATCTAGATATCATGTTCTTAGGATTTCTGAACTTCTTCAAAATTTGTATTTTAGATGTGATGTTTGTTTGCTTATATACGTGCGGAGGTAAATATGAGCCTTCTAACTGTTTGTCCTTATTTGCTTTTCCTACATGTTATTTGCTTGTCGCCTAGATTTTTACTTTTTAAAAACCATAGTTTGTCTAGAACTGTCCAAATTTAGAGATCCTAAATTCCTCCAGGACCATAAGGAAGGGACGGGTAGTAGCACGCATAGAGGTTGTTAATTAAACTCGTTTATATAATCGCTAAGGGGAGGGTAATAGGTAGTAAAAGGATATGATGACCTGCACGTTAATGTCACATACAACCCCTCTCATTGAGGAGTGATTACCAAGCATTACATGGGTAAGATCCTATAGGCTAATCAACTTAGGACTTCCCTTTTCCAATTCCTATATGTGTTTAAATTATCTAAACTTCCTTTTCCTTTGCATATATGTGTGTTTAAGCTGTCCAAACCTCTTTTACCTTCAAAATTTCTTTGATCATATATGTGTTTAGACTGTGAAAACTACCTTTATTTGCAAATACGTGCTTATTTGTTAATTGACTGATTCACATAGTTTAAGTTCGGTCGGGACCCACCGTTGTGGACTGCGAGGGGTGCTTAACAGCTTCCCCTCAAGGTTATTTCGAGCCCTTACCCTAATCTCTGGTAATGCAAACTAGTCACATGAGTTAATCGCTCTAGGTGACCTAACACACCATAATTTGTTAGATGGCGACTTTTCAAACACCCAATTCCCAAAAGGAAACGAGTTGTTCCTCCATGAATGTCGAAACTCGGATGCCCGTGAGGGAAAAAAGGGGCGCGAAAGTAGTTACTCGGGAGAGAATTACAACACTTAGAGCATGCATGATCGGTAGAGAATACTTAGGCGAATTTATAGGAAACGTAGCGAAAAGGACTCCGACAATAGGGGAAATCATAACTCTATGCCTCCTTAATATTGTCTCTAACCCTTAGTATTTTTAGTTGTTAATTTACTATTTTAATTTGTTAGTTAATTAGTTAAACACAAGAATCTTAATATCTATAGACTATAAGTTAGGAATTGTTCAAGCTTGTCTTCTTGGTGATAGGGAACAATTGTAGCTAAGCCTTAGTTCACTGTGGTATTCGACTTTGAACTTGTAAACTGGATTATATTTGCAACGATCGCTTAGCCCTTTTTATAAGGCATAGTTGAGCGTGATCATTAGCGCAGAAAATTCTCCTCCTCGTGATCCTTCTCCCCCTGCAATTTAATTTTTTTTCTTTAGTTATGGGAAAAAATGTATGCTGCCGTGAGGGAGTTATTTAATTAAAATATTAAGTTTTTGTTTATTTAATTTTCTGCCCTATTTTTTAATTTTATACTTTTGTTGTTGTTTTTTCGTTTGACAATACTTTAGTGCAAAAAGGCCCAAAATAAAATAAAGAGGTTCCAATAGAAATATACAACTCAGGGGATATATATTTTAGTCTTCCAAATATTTTAATTTCCCGCCATTGAATTGAAAATTTCACAATAGTTTTTGAATAAGCCTACATTATATACTCTACCCCACTGGTTCTATAGATCCACTGTAAATGTAAACAAATAGACTTTTATAGTAAAAAATTAAGAACGGTATATTAGTCATAAATTGGACTGGCATGGGAGTAGTTCCTCGATTATTAGTTGTTCGTTAGTATAAAGTATTAGTTTAGTTATCTTAAATAAAAAAATGACAATTAATTGTGAATAACTTAAAGTTGTAAACGTCTAATTCAACAAATTGCAAACTTTAAATTGGATAAAATGGATTACTATAACGTATCAATTATATCAGTATCAACCTAAGCTTGTAATTGGTAAAAACAATTTTCATTATATAGTCAATGAATATTATTACAATATAATATAAGGCAATGTATACAATTTGAAGACTAAATACCTATTATAATCGATCGTAGCATTACTTAATATCAACACATGTTGATATTACAGCCCAATATTCAATATACAACATACATACTTAGAGGCATTACGTGTTGATAATACTTCACTAGATAACACTCTTATACTTAGAGGTCTTGCTTCTTGAGTTGTTATATGTTCTAGAATGACCAACTCTTAATGGTATGAGATACACTAGCATATATAATAATATTAAATATTTCATAATATTTAATAAGATGTTTAGATGTTATAAAATTAAAAGACCAAGGTTGAACGTGGTGTAATCCTTATTTTAGTGAATTCTCGACAGTAATAAGAGTTGAGGACGAAAACTCAAGTTGGTACTCGCCCATTAAGGAGGTTAATTGATTTATGATGAATGTCCGGGGTTGGGTTTCAGGATTAGGGTTCAGGGTTAGGGTTCAGGGTTTATAGACTCTTAAAGAAGTTTATCAGTGACTACTGGTTGATGGAAGGCAATTCGTATTGTTCAGTAAATTAAATATGTCTACGTGGCCTATCCCTAACCATATATTTTGACACATTGAAATTTCCCATTTGACCCATTTAAAATTACTCATTTGACCAGCCATGTGATCAAATAAAATTAATCATATTTTAACCATATTTTTTAACCCGCTCAAATAAACCCATTTGACCCAAATAAAATTGATCATAGTTCAATCCCAAATTTTACATCCGAAACACATTACTCAAACAATTGAAGAAAAATAAGTCAAGGGTCAAGTGAACCTTTGGGTCGAGAAAGAATTATCATTGTGTATAACTGCAAGTCGATTTGCAACTACAACTCCAGTGAATGCTAGTCGGTGTTTCTCAAAATGTTCCAAAACTAAGATAAGATGAATTTCACATATTAGCCTCTTTTTATTTTAGGGATATAATTTTACAAATAATTATTTTGCCCATTTGATTCGATAGGGTAAAAGATATCAATTTTAGGAATGAGACAGTGATCTGCTAGATCCAAGGATTGGTAACCTTATCAGTAGTTTGAAGTGTGAAAAGGATGCTCTTAAGCGTGAAAATATCGTTTTGCAAATGAAGGTAGCTTAACTTTAAAATATATTAGCAATGGATGTTCATGAGCAAGATGATGATGATGATAATAATGGAGGGATTGAACTGGAGGGAAGGCATATTCCTGTAAATTGTACGGTTGGAGAGATGGTTAAGATGAATGAAATGAGGCTCAGTAAGTGGGTAATGCTCTTGTGCGTCGTTGTCGAATCTGTGTTATCTTGGATGATGACGTGAGAAGGAGAATATTATTTTATTGGAAGTATTTTGGATCATGTAATGTTGTACTGATGTAATGTTAAATTTTTTGAAGTTATTAAACGAGACCTTGAGTCAACTACGCAACCAAGTATCTAGTTTATTGATGGACCTAATGTCTATTACGCAACCTCTGGGTTATGCTGATGCAATATTATATTTGATCAAGTTATATTACTAGACAAATTGTCTATTACGAACCAAGTATCTAGTTTATTATTAGACATATTATCTATTATGCAACAAAGACCTAGTTTATTACTAGATACATTATCTATTACACAACCAAGATAGTTTCGTTATATATGGGAAGATGCAAATATCATACATTACTACAATTTCACCCAAAATAAATATGTCCTATGACCAACACAACTTGAATTTTTAATTATAAAACTAAGAAGGGTCTATCATTCCCCTAAAGATATAAACTGCAAATTTTTCTCTGAACAACTCTATTCGCTTGTCATTAAGTTGATCCAGCAGCGTATAGTTAGCAGGAAGTCAATAACCTTTACTGCATATGCTCCACTATTTTTACTATAATAATCAAAGACACAATTAATTATTAAAGAAATCAAAAGAATGAATAAAACATAATGGATGACACATTTAATTTACCTTCGTTGAATGGCTGGCACATCCATAGTACGCTCCCAGGACCATTTTTTCATAAGCACATCTTAGCCTAAGTCCGTAAACTGGCCATTTTTCCTCAAAATCCTAGGCATCACAAGTGCGAGGGGTTGTACCGGTTCTTCTAGTTTACCATCATCATACAAATTGACATTGCTATCGTAAATTCGAATCAAACCCTCTGCCAAGTGAAAAACTACATGCACAAAAAAATTGTTATCAATTTGTCACACATAGTACAACAACTTAGCCTTGCATCACTCCACAGCCCCAGGTTTTGGCATACTTCTTTGAGGATATAGCATCTTTTTCTTCATCATCATCATCATCTTATTATTATTATTATTCTTGAGCATCTTTATCAACCTCTTGAGTAGCATCATCACCACTTTTTCATCCTCCTCACCTAAAGCTTCATCATCACTATCATTTTCTTCTTCAACAATTATTTTTTCAGAAACTTGTTCTTCCATTTGAGTTTGCGCTGCATTTATGTCCAAGTCTTCTTCATCCTCCTCATCAACACTCTCGAATGCTAAACTTCTTGAAATAGATTTTTTACTAACAACTATGTCCTCATCAACTAATCTAAACTTTGATCTTGTTCTTTTTTACTGATAGGCTTTGATGGCTCCTTGTTCTTTTTTCTCCTATCACGCTTAAAAATTGCAGTATTTTCTTTACTAGAGGAAACTTTAGAAGTATCTACTTTTCGTTTTTTAGTAGAAGTTTTTGAAGGCTCGGCAATTGCTTTATTTGGCGATGCTTCTTTTTCTGCATTTTCTTCCATGTTTGAAGGCTTTGAAGGCCTTGTCAAAGGAATATGCTTCTTTGGAGCTGATTCCTTCTCATATTACATATATTAAAATATGCAATGTCACATTTAATGATTTTAAACTTATAATCAGAACAAGAAAAATAATCCTCAATTCCAGAAAACAATCGTCCACAAGTTTATCAATAAATATTAGGTCGGCAGTTGTGACGAAATTCTAATATGTAGAGCGCAGAGGTAGTCCAAGAAGTAAATATAACCACCTACACCAAATAAGATCTGGTTATTCATAAGCCAATCGCTCTTGAACATGTGCATGAATGAATCACTCTACAAAACTCAAAATAAAAAATGTAAGAAACGAAAAAAGAAGAATTTAGGTTTACCAAAATTGTTCTAAGCTTTAATACAGTGCTTGATGGGTCTATAGAGATGATTACAGCCAGAATCACTGCTTGATTCTTGTCTAGTCCTGCCGGAAATCACATTGGTCAATAGGTTGAGTGAAAGAGAGAAGAGAGAGCCAAAAGAGAAGAGAGAGAAACTAAGCAGAGAAAATGAGAGAGGAAGTAAGTTTTTCAAACATTATATGTGACCCACAAATTTTTAAAATATTAAAAAGGCCCCATCCACCCTAACACACTCATTTAACCATTTTTCAAGCCAAAAGAAATTGAGAAAGAAAATGCGAGGTCACTTGACCAATTTAAGTGTTGAGGAAGTCTTCTTGACAATTCTTTTATACAAACTTAACTCATATTGGCAGTCTCTCACTTAAAATCACTTGCAAGGCAAAAACTAATAGGAAGGCAATTTTTACACTTTTAAGAGCCTAAAAAGCTGCCTTTATCACAAAAATATACAATGGTAACTGGAGAAACAGCAAACGAAATCAGGGTAAAAACTATGAGAGAACAACTGTCCTATTTCAGCCGTAGAAATACAAAGCACCAAAATTGGCCATTGTACCCCTCATAACCTTAGTATAACCTGATGCAACTCAATTCATATTAGGACAAATACTAGGATAAATTGAAATGCCATGATTTTTTTGTCAATTCACAGTGACCAGAAGCTCCTCTATTCTCTCTTATATTAAGAGCATGTTTGGAAATAATAATTTTTTATTTTTTTATTTTTCTAAAAATCGGTGTTTGACCATAAAATTTTCACTTTTCACTTAAAGATGAATTTTGGAATCATTTGAAAAACTCCAAAAAACTATTTTTCAAAATTTTCATTGAGATCACTCACAAAAAATCAAAAACAACCCAAAATTATATGTATGTCCAAACACAACTCTAATTTTCAAATACCACTTTCACTTGAAATACTTTTACTTTTTTTGGAATTTTACAATTCTTATGTCCAAATGCCCACTAATAGTATATAAAGGTGGTCATAGCAGATTCAGGATTTTAAAGTCGTGGATGATCAATCGTCTTTAATTAACACTCTGTTTGGATCATTATTACTCATTATTTTATACTGTATTATATTGTGTTGTACTGTATTATATCATATTATTTTATGAATATGACGTTTGCATAGATTGTATTGTTTGTTGTTAAATAATATTTTGTTATTTGGTTTGACTGTATCGTATTCTACTGTAACTGATAAGTTTACTAAAATACCCTTAATTATTTTAAATATTAAGTTTATCAAGAATTATGCATAAAAATAATTTAATAAAACCATTTCTAGTACATTATCACCAATTATGTCTTATAAATAGATTAAGTAATTAAATTCATACAAATTCTAACAAAATTAGTAAAACAAGTTAATAAAATTAAAAACAACAATAAGTACACTCCATTCATAAGTAGATCATAATAATAATAAACTAAAAAAATAAAATTTTAAGTACACTATTCATAATTTAAATCGTAAGTAATCCATAACTTAAAGTGAATAACATAATAGTTTTCTAACATCGTGATATACAATCCATAACGAAATATTCATATTTCATAAAATCCGTAGAATAGTATTACTCTAACTTAATTACCAGGTGAAAACAAGAGCAAAAAAATTAAAAATAAGGTTAACTATCTTTAAAGAAAGAAAAGGGATGATAAAGAAACAAGGAGTTGGGAAGATAAATAATAATACTTGTACACTTGAAAACAGCCAATAATATGCCGCTAATTGGAGATTAAAGTAATTAGAATTGGAGTTAAAATTAAATTAGGAGAAAAAAGAAAAAGAAAAAAAAAAAAAACTAAGGTATGTCCTTAGTCAATTTTGGACTGAAGCAGTTCTGACTGCCGTATCTTTTTTGAACCGAATACCTTTCTTTGTCATCTCTGATATGTCTCTTTTTTAGAGAAGATTTTTAGTACTTTATATGATGAGTGTTCAATCAATATTTTTGTATATTAGTACTAATTTCCAACATAAAAATATACAGCTTCGGTAAACACAATAGGCAGGGGCATATGTATTATGTAGCATTAAGGTAACGGTTTAATTCAACCTATATTTTTTGATGCGAAACATAACTTTATATGTAATAGTCTATTAAAATTGTAATAAATAGTAGATACGAACCCATAACTTTAAAAATATAACGGGTTCAATACTAAAAATCATAAAAATTGAACTCAAAGAGTTTAAATCTTGAATCCGCCTTTGACAATGGGTGCTTGACCACCCATAAGCTTCATTGTAGATCCGTCACTGAAAGTGATCTAACGTGCATCTCTATTATCTTTTTTACTAGTAGTTCCAATTTTTAGCTGCTAAATCTATTTGACTATTTTACTTGCACGTGCTTTCTCTCATCAATACAAGTTTGTTCGTCACGATTTAGACGTACAAATTTTTTTGTCTCTGCTATGTCTACTAAAAATTTAAACTTGGTCTTGCATAATTTTTGACTCACCGTATTGATCGTCATCCAATTAAGTGCTTTGCAAAAGTTATAGAAGAAATAGAATCCTTCGTTGTAAATTCTGTAAGAACAAGTTTATTTGGGATATTCCAGAAATCTTAAGCACTTTCTTTTTTGGTAAATATTGTGAAGTATTCTCTTGAATTTTTTCCCCAAAATATGCTTACTCTCTTTTGTCATCTTAGCAAACTTATTTTTCTCTGTCCATGGAGATAGGTTTGATTAATCAAACATATTATTCAATTACTTTCTTTTCTTTTTCTTTTTTTTAAAAAAAACTTGTTTGTCAAATTTCGCACTATACAGTTCCCGATCATAGTGAGTTAATGAGATTTCCCTTAAAGAGAGTCTCAATTGCATTATTTCTAGTACCAAAGTCTACTTTGGTAACTTGTTTAGTTGTTTACTATCTTTCTTCAGCCACGTCTCAAGAGATAGTATTCCATATTAGATTTATTCGTTAAAATATCATGGTATAGCCAGTTTTTACACTGGTCAATGAAAAATAGCCAGTGTTTACCAAGTCAATGAAAAATAGTCACTATTTGCTTAAACAGGGACCGGTCCAGTATAATATACGGGAGTTTTGGTGCATTTGTGTACGAACTCCAGCATATTATGCTTGACCGGTATACTTTGCTAACTCCTGTAAAATTTGCAGGAGACTGGAGCACCAGTGCTCCAAACTCCAGTATATTATACTAGACAATTATACTTGCTGGAACTCCCGTAAAATTTACGGGAGTTCAAGCATACTTATGCTGGAACTCCCGTAAAATTTGCAGGCGTATTTTTTCGAATTTTGAACAGTGTTTTCGCTCAGATTTAAAGTGGCTAAATTTCGATGACTTTTAAAACTTGGTTATTTTTCAACGACCAGTGATAAATTTGGCTATTTTTGAATTTCTCCCGATTTATTCCCCTATGCCCTAAATAAAAGATAAGATATTTGAGATCTAGCATTAATAATGTACCATATTAGATTGTTCCCCTAAATAAAAGAAATGATGTAGATATTACTTTATAAGTGACAGAAAAAGAAAAACATTTTATTTACTAGTGAATGCTCTAGCTGCTCATCAAAATCACCAAGTAACTGCATCAAAGTGTAACTTTTGAGCTTCTTCACTAAAATGCTAATAGAGTACTGATAATAGGTGAATTTGACTATAATCACGCCTTAAATAATCACATTCTTATATTGTTTTGATGATATATATGATAACAAAATATTCTTATTAGTATTTTTCCTGATTTATAGATAATAGATGGCTAAGGAAGGCTAAGGGGCTATTTTGGAGTCAATACTGGAGAAAAGAGGCCAAAAATGCAAATTCTCATTGAAGTCACATTGTACCAACCCTTTAGTGCCGAAATCACTGTTCCATCGCGGTTCCATCGCGGTTCCACCACGACCGCGGTAGAACCGCGGTGAAAAGCTGCTGCAGAAGATTGAAGAACTAGAGGCACTGTTCTGCCGCGGTTCCACCGCGACCGCGGCAGAACCGCGGCAGGCGCCGTAAAGTTGAGGGACTAAAGTGTAAAAACGGGATTTTTTAGACTTAAACCCTTTTTAAACCATAGACTTCGCCCAAAGGAAAAAAGTAGTGATTGTTAGGTTATCTTGGAAAGAAAAACTATTGTGAGGGATCGTTCCCAACATCTTTCTTCTTTTCTTTTGTTTTTGGATGATGAATTTTATTCTAGTTTATTTACCCATAGTATTGAGTAGCTAATTTCTTTGTCTAAGGTCTTGATGGAACCTATTGGGGGATGAACTTCTCGTTTATGTTAATGCAAATTTGCTAGTTTTAATCTTTATTTATTCAACTATGTTCTTGTTGTAGTTAATTGACAGGATCCTCAATTAGTTGTGCCTATTTAGTGTGCATAACTTGAAAAAGAGTGCATATTTAGGTAGTTGTTGAATAACACCACTCCTAAAGAATAAGAGGAATCTATATCTACGGGTTTAAAGGCGGGATTAGGAATAACGAAGCTTTGGGTGTAATCTTAAGTGAACTGTGCTAATTAAAGCTAGTTAGTGTAGCTCAAGAGAGTGCAGTAGTATATTGCTATGATTGCTCGGGAGAGAGTTACGGTGAGTTGAATGTTCATAATTAATAAAGTGAGTCGGTAAATTTGTATGAAGCATAAACAGAATGGATTCCATCAATAGGGAAAGTCATTACCTTAGCTTGTTTCTCATATTTGTTTACAACCTTAGTTATTTAGTTATAGATTGTTATTTTTCTACA
>MU735361.1:3329-14267 GCA_026770625.1 Nicotiana glauca
ATATATATATATATATATATATATATATATATATATATATATATATATATATATATATACACACACACACACACAAAGTAAGGTCGGTCCCAAATAATTATACCTTCTCCGACTCAAAAAAGGACAAGATTCCAGGCTAGGACGTCCGCAGTCGCGGTCCGGGTGCAGTACGAATGCGGTATTTGAAAAGTCTACCGTTTTGGGAATATTTCACCCTATTTCATTTGAAATTAGAAAAAACGTAAAACATGAAAGTTGTATCCCTTTGAGTTAGATTTCCAAACATATATTGTTGAGCCCAAACGGAGTTCTGATCGAGAAGTTATGTTCATTTTACTAGACAGTGCGCAATATACCTACTAGATTCTTTGTTTCGTTGCTCTATCATCCGTTGATACTTGAATACGATCTTGGCTTAATTCCTTGGGATTTTACTCAGATTTCAAAGCTACAAATCACTTGGATTCATTCCATAACATCTACATAGCTCGGAATCACTCCTACGAGGCATAAAACACACATTTAGTGCAAAACATTAGCGATTAAAGTGCAAACTCAACTAAAGTGCAGTAAATTAGAGTGTAGTAATCGACTAAAATACGCAATTATAGACTATCATCAACACCCTACACTTAAAACATTGCTCGCCCTCGAGCAATCAAACTACATTTTATATAGACACGACCTTTTTAAAAAATTCCCCTAACTCGTCACAACAAGAATACTTAAAATAGACTAAGCACAAAAGCGTAACATCTTCACCTCAAAATTTGACTCACAAGTACCACGCATTATTCAAAACTCACCCACTTACTCTAACATAGAGTTCAAGGATTACCTTTCCTTCATGAATCACGCGCCCTCACACAACAAAAGACGATAGTTCTACATTATAAAATTTAAGAACACTTAGGAACTCAAGATAGAAAGAATTCACTCACTCTCAGAAATAACGTTCATATTCCACAAAGATGCACCATAGGCTTGCTCGTAGTGTACTACTCTACTAATCGAGGTTATTCAGTCTAGGATCAAGTAGGACTTTATCAGGTTGTAATGTAGGCTGCAAGGACAGGTCAGATGCGTTTAGATGAGTGACTGCACCTCCCTAAGCATTTTAATACATATACTTTAAAATTCAAGCCTCATACTTATGTCAAACCAAACTCCACATTCACATCAATGTATATTACCCCATACTTATTTAAGCACACTTATATCAAAAGCCACCACTTATCAAGAAATATTTTTTTCACAACAATCCAATTATTTTTTTTCATTTCAAGTGGCTCTTACTTTTTTCAAAACAGCGCACCTTTCTCCTTATTTAATTATTTTCACTCAAAATCCTAACCAACCACTCCACACTTTAACTTTTACAAAGTTCATAAACAATTCAAGTGCTCATGAGAGGTTACAATGGTTCAAATAGATGGTTGTTTACCGTGAAAATGGTAATAATAATTAAATTTGTTAATGGGACTATAAAATTACGTAATCTATTTTTATGCTAGTTGTTAGAGCAGTTGATGCTAGATATGTAAAGATAAAAGGTGAAATACGAGCTAAAACAATGTTACGATCAAACCAAGGGGTTAACTGTCCGGGCCTCGAGCTAAACAATGAGGGACATTGAGGCTGATGCTCGGGATCGAGCTATCAGAGATAACTGGGAAGGGACTAACAGTTAGAATATAATTAAAGGAGTCTCTTTATGGCCAATATCAATCAATAAATGAAGAACAAGTATGAAAGTAATAAGCAATAACGATAGTTTCGAGAGAATATGTTATAGAGAAAAGAAAGAGTTCTTGTATGTATCGTGTAGAATAGTTGGAGTAACAAGGTTAAAAAAGCGTCAAGGATTCCCCTTATATAGGAGGGGAAATACTAACATAGTACAAGATACATTAATGATAAAGAAAGCGGGATGGGACAACCAGACAACATCAAGCTCTGTCAATATCAACTGCGTGCCTTAGGAACTCCCATATCCCGTATTATAGCCGTTAGTACGCAATGACCTCGGGGTCGGTACCCGATGGCTCCCGAAGGTTGGTTTCGATCTCAGCTTCGAGTCTCCATAAGCATGTCCGCGAGGTGACCTAATGACGGGGAAATCGGGCCCCCAATTTTACAGCATACAGATAGTCTCTGTATTTATTAGAGTGAAAGTGATAAGAAACAATCAGAAACGATCTTGAATTTCTTCCTCCTTCGATGTTCTTGCAATCGGCAACGGCCACGAGGTGCCAAGATACAACACGTACGCTGGTACTATAGGTTCCTGCATTGACTATGGCAGTTGGCTGCCTCTTGGCCTCCTTCAATGCACACATGGTGCTTTTATAAATACTCCCCTTCTTCTTTTCTATAACCCATTGCGTGCCCAAATCCCTGAAAATGTTCGCTCTTCGTTTTCTCTCGTTCTCTCTCTGGAGCACAACTCTTTTTCTTCTTTTAGGGATGGAAAAAACTTCCACCTCTGCCTCCCAATAGGTCGCAGGCTCATCCTCTTCGCTTCTTTCTCAAGGTGAAGTGGCTACACCTCCTTGTACTATGCATCCCAGAATCTTTTGCGATGACCTCCAATTTCAAGGTCGAGAGACCTTCCTCGAAACCAAAGCGTCACGAGCTCGTAACTCGGTATATTAGCTCGATAACAGACGTCGGAATAGTGAGGGATAACTATCGCTGGGGGGATACCGTGCTTGTGAAGATTCCTACTTGGGAAAAAGATATTACGGTTCATAAAGCCAACTTTCTGAGTGTGTACACCTATCCAATCACCTTGGGGCTGGTGGTATCATCCTCTCCCCCGATCGACCCCGTAATTCTCAACTTCTGTCGACGTTATCAGGTAACTCTATGTCAAATTCATCCTTCATTCTGGCGCATTGTTTATATGATCAGGCATTACTCAAATATGATAAAGGAGATGCTCTTCACCCTCAACCACCTGATCCGGATGTATAGTCCCCGTATCCTTCGTGGGGGCTTAATCAAGATTTACTATCGGGCCCCAAGGTCCTCTTTTGCCTGCATCGAGGAGCTCGAGAATGAAGGATGGGTAAGACGATTCATCCAAGTGAGGACTTCTGACCTGATTCCGGTGGAAAAGATGTCGTTCCCCGAGAAGTGGAACGCTGAGCGTAAGTAAACATGTTGTCGGGTCTTCCTTCTCTTCTTTCTAATAATATTTCTCCAAGCATCTAACTCTATTTCTCTTGCTCTTTTTAGCCATAACAACCTACCCTGGTGCGGTTTTGGACCTCCAGGACCGGGTCAGCCCCTTATACTCGATTTGCCCACATGTCAAATAAGTGTGGCAAGATTTATCCTGAGCTTGGTGGGAATCCAAAGATTATGGTAAGCTCTAAATTGTTGCATCCGCATACTTTGACATCGCTATCAGTAGCGTTTTTCATTCTTTATGTTTAACCTCTGTATTTGTGTAGGTCTAGGAGAAGTCCTTTTGACGAAAGAGGCACCACTCGTTGATGGGGACGCTCTAGCGCCTGGCGAGAAGATGAGAAGGTAGGGGGTATGCTGGTCGGGCCGCCGTAGTTCAAGAGGGTTAAGGTGGAAGGATCCAAGGTTGAGCCAGCAGCTCTAACCTCGGGGACAACGGGAAACCCTTGAGTTACTCGCCGATCCTCGAGCTGGAGGCTTCCGAACCAGAGCCTGATGCCGTTATGGCCCATCTTTGTGGTGGGGAGGCAATGGATGGAGTATCGAGCACTACCCCCAAGTTGGCTGGTGGCCAGAATTCTCCCCGAGTTGAGGCACCCTTGGTAGGCAGTTCGGAGGGGCCCGACTCTGGGGTCTAGGGTGAACAAGGGGGAGGCTTTGACAGATCTTGTCAACCCTATGATCGTTATTAATTCCCCTCAAGGTATGATACTACCGCCTTATAGAATGCAAGATACCCTACGTGAAGAGCCTTCTGATGCATGGGCACTAGTCAAAGGCGGAGATGCACGCGAGAGGTCACCGACCGTTCTCGAGGGAAGTCCCAAGGTTGATGCTTCATTTGTTTTCGGCGAAATAGGTAGACTTTGCAAGCGGGTAATTTTTGCTAACCGTGTCCGCCGCTCTGGTCTGCTCAGATATTTGTTTTTCTAACTTGCCCTTTTTCGTGGTTTTAGGCGAAAGCGCTTTACCAGTCTTTCACCTAGTACCAGGATGAGGTGAACCATCGCGAGCGTAAAAAAGCCTATCTTATCGAGTAGGTTACATATCCCCCATTTACTATTATTTGAATCTTTGTGAGATTTTATTGCTTTTAATATCTCGGACCTGATTCGTGCAATTTGTGAAGAAAAACGCCCTGCTGAGAGAGGAGCTTCAGGCCAGAGATACTGAAATTTCTGAGCTCAGTCGGTACATAAGGGAATGACTTCCAGGGGAAGGTACCTTAGTTGAGCGTCAGCTTCGAGATATGAAAGAGGATAGTGACAAGTACAGAGGTCTCTATTCCGAGCTGGTGGCTGCACTATCTCGGATCAAAGCCGGATCTGAGGTGTTTGTATCCTTGCACGGGGAATAAGCTATTGTCACAAATGCTCGTGTTAGAGGGCGTCTAAAGGGGCTAGCCGGAACTTACCTCGAGTTGTGGATCATGCCTGGCCAGCTTATCGGAAGCAGACTGTTGGATGTGTGTCAGATGACAGCTCAGGTGGTGCTAAAAATGAGGGTGGATCCCTAGAGAGGGAAGATGCCATTGAGAAGGGGCTATTGGGGGACTCGTAGCTGTCAGGGTGAAACCCTTGGGGAGCCATTAAGAATGTAGGCTCGGCAATGGATTAGGATCATGTTGATTTTCCTGTTTGTATATAGTACTTTTATAATGGCATATGTATAAAGTAAACCATGTGGCTTTGTTTCTTCTACTCTCGTTTTTGTCCGGAATTCATCTGGGTGCTCCTATTTTTAGAATTGGCAAGAATCTTTAGATTCTTGATACGACCTTGGGGCTCGTTAGGCAGGCTCGGGGGCTTTTATGCGCCTAGTCGATGTGTTATAGCTCTTATTATTCTCTCAATTATTTTGGGTTTAGTCTACGAGTCGGGCTTCAACTCGAGCTCATTTAACCCTCAAGCTTCTGTGTTTGCATGGGCGGGTGACAACGACTCTTGCATTTTGCCCTTGGGCATTTGTATTTTAACTATTTTGGGTCCAGTCTCCGAGTCGGGTTTCGACTCAAGCACAATTGACCCTTAAGTTTGTATTTGCGTGGGCCGGCGATGATGGCTCTTACGCTTTGGGTCAAAGCGACATTTTATATGTACGACACTCAGGCTCATTAAGCTGGCAACAACGATTCTTACGCTTTGCCCTTTGGCATGTATAGTTAATTATTTTCGGTCTGGTCTCCGAATAGGGTTACGACTCGAGCTCATTTTGACCCTCAAGCTTTCAAATTTTAAGTTGGCGATAGTGGCTCTTACGGTTTTGGTCATTGCGACCTTCTAGTGTATGGCCCTGAGGCTCGTTAGGCTGGCGACAATGGCTCTTACGTTTTGCCCTTAGGCATATGTAGGCTTTGTTTTCCTCTCGTTAAGGACTTTTTGAATTGATTTTGCCTGACCCATCGTTGGTTCGGGAATAACCTCGATTTCAAGTCGTTTGTGGCAATGTTCGAGCACCTTGGAAGGTTTAGCTCGTAGGCTGAGTAGCTCAAAGCCTTATGATTTGGAGCTGACATGGTCGAAGCTCTTTTGCCTGTCGAGGATAGCCTGTTTAACCGGTTATTTTCGAAGTAGATTCGAAGTAGTGGTCTATAATTTTGTAGCGACGGTCAGGCGTCCCGGAGTCGCATTAATTTAGCTGGTACACCCGTATGACCGTAGTCATTTGTGTTTGGTCGGAACCATTTTTGGTCCCGAGTATAGTAGTTTGGGCATCTATCTCGAGGGTATGCCTTTTTAAGGGTCTTACAAATTTGATATATAGCCTAAACTTTGGGATCAAGTTTTATGCTTGTAGTAATGTCTTACAAAATTTTCATGTCGTTGAGGTCTTACAGGTTTTTCATGCCCGTTGAGGTCTTACAGTATTTTCATGCCGTTGAAGTCTTACAGGTTATTCATGAATATTGAGGTCGTATCGTCTTTTCATGCTGTTGAGGTCTTGCAGGTTATTCATGCCTGTTGAGGTTTTACAGTTTTGTTGATGGTACAAGTATGATTCATGCCTTGCTTGAGGTCTTATAGTTTTGTTGATACTTGGTACAAGTTTTTTGGGACCTAGTCTGCCCGCTTGGGGTCTTATGGTTTTGGGTTTTTTAACAAATGGTGATTGGTGACAATCTTCGAGTTATCGAGTTTGATTTAGCTCAAAAGCCGTTACTCGAGAGTTCGGAATTGCCTTATCTTACGATTTTGGAGATTCTGACCCTGAGGTCATGCAAGTGCCGAGTTACTAATGCTAGTCTCCGAGTACTCGGGGCGCTTTTGGTAGAGGAATCTTTGTTGAGTAAACATTGAGTTTTCTTGGGAGTGTGAGGTGCTTTGGAAGAAGACATTTTCTTATTGCTTGGCGTAAGTACATATCATTTTGTTACCGTGGGTCCGGCTCATACAGGCACGGTTCATTCGACCGTTTGTCTTGGTACATCACTTTCCTAGTTGAACCCTATTTGGCGCTCCTCTATTTTTCCGAGTGGGTGACCTTTCGAGGGATGCCCTCCAGTGTTCGGGGTTGATTACAAAGGAAGCCTCGAATGCTTGTTGTATTCCCCTTGGAAGGTATGTAGGTGTTGCCTCGTTTAAAACCTTGCCGTTAAAACCCTCTTTGGGACAAAATATGGTCGAAGGAAAAAAGTGCAACATTTGCTCAAGGATACTTGCAAAATTTTTCGATCGGGTGCCCTAGCAGTAATACCATTTTAGCATCGATATATTCCAATTACTTGGAAGCAGTTCTCCCTCCATGGTGCCGAGCTTATAAGATCCCTTTCTGACTATTCTGAGGACACGGTACGGTGCTTCCCAATTCTGGCCCAGCTTTTCTCATTAGGGTTTCGGGTGTTGAGAGTGACCTTCCTTAGGACTAAGTCCCCGATCCCGCAATACCGGAGATTTGTTCTCCTGTTATAGTATCTTCCAATTCTCTACTTCTGGGCAGCCATCCGGATCAGCGAGGCTTCTTGCTTTTCATCGAGTAGTTAGAGGGCCGTTGTCATGACCTCGTTGTTTGATCCCTCATTAGTGTGCTGGAATCTGACTTCCACTAGTATCAAAGCCTCGGCGCCGTATACTAGAGAGAAAGGTGTTTCCCCGGTGCTTGATTTTGAAGTTGTTTGATATGCCCATAGCATCTCGGGCAATGTTTCTCTCCATTTTCCCTTGGCGCTCTCCAGTTTCTTCTTTTAGTTCTAGATGATGGTTATATTTGTGGATTCAGCTAGGCCATTTGCACATGGATGGTAAGGCGTCAACATGATTCTCTTGATTTTTTGATCTTGAAGGAACTGTGTTACCTTGCTCCCAATGAACTGCCTCCCGTTGTCGCACATTATTTCGGACGGGATTCCGAATCAGCATATGAAGTGATAATTGATGACTTCTTTTTCTCTTATTTTTCGAAGGCCCGTGCTTCCACCCATTTTGGTAAGTAGTCAGTCATAAACAAAATGAATCTAGCCTTACTTGGTGTCGTCGGCAAAGAGTCGACGATGTCCATTTCCCATTTCATAAATGTCCGTGGTGATTAAACGGAATGTAGTTGCTCGCCAGGTTGGTGGATCATGGTAGCGAAACTCTGGCATTTGTCGCATTTTCGGACGAATTCTCTGGTGTCTTTTTCCATGTTGTCCCAATAGTAGCCTGCTCTGATCACCTTCCGGAACAAGGAGTCGGCGCCAGAATAATTTCCACAAGTACCCTCGTGGATCTCTCAGAGTACATAATCTATGTCACCTGGCCCTAGGCATACCGCCAGGAGGCCATCAAAAGTTCTCTTATACGGAGTCTCATTTTTATTGAGCGAGAACCTGGCTGCTTTAGTTCGTAGGGCCCTTGATTCTTTTGGATATGAGGGCAGCTTCCCGTCTTTTAAATAATCAATACACTTATTTATCCAATCCCATGTTAGACTGGTGGAATTAATCTCTGCGTGACCTTCATCGACCACTGATTTAAACAATTGGACAACAACTCCGATGAGTAGGTCCTCTTCTTCAACAGAAGATCCTAGATTCGCGAGGGCATCGGCCTCGCTGTTCTGCTCTCCAGGTATATGGACTAAGGTCCATTCTTTGAAGCGACGCAGTGCTATTTGGATTTTCTCCAAGTACCTCTGCATCATGTCTTCTCAAGCTTTGTAGCTCCCATTCACCTGGCTTACTACGAGAAGGGAATCACATTTCGCCTTGGCGGTCTCGTCTCCCAAGCTTTTGGCCAGTTCTGAACCTACAATCATAGCCTCGTACTCGGCTTCATTTTTAGTCAATTTTGTGGTTTTTATGGATTGTTTGATTACGTCGCCAACGAGTGGCTTTAGGACTATACCGAGCTCGGATCCTCTTATGTTTGTGGCACTGTCTGTGAATAGGGTCCATACTCCGGAAGATATGCCTGATTTTAATAGAAGTTCCCTCTCTACCTCGGGTACGAGAGATGGCGAGAAATCAGCGATGAAGTCCACCAGAATTTAGGACCTGATGGTCGTTCGAGGTTGATACTCGATATCATACCCTTCGAGTTCAATGGCCCATTTGGCCGATCGGCCCGATAGCTCGAGTTTATGCAGTATGCTCCGAAGGGGGTACATCGACAGAATGCAGATACGATGACATTTGAAAATAGGGCTTCAACTTTCGGGAGGTGCTTATCAGCGTGAGAGCCAATTTTTCTAGATGGGGATACCGGGTTTCAGCGTCCCCCAAGGTTCGGCTTACATAATAAATAGGAAATTGTGTAACTTGCTCTTCTCGAACCAGTACGCCACTTGCCGCTATTTCAGACATGGCCAGGTACAAGTATAGTGTTTCATCCTCTTTTGGTGTGTGCAACAAAGGTGGACTAGTCAGGTATCATTTTAGTTCCTCTAAGGTGTGTTGGCATTCTGGAGTCCATTCGAAGTTGCTCTTTCTTTTGAGTAAAGAGAAGAAATGATAGCTTTTGTCTGATGACCTTGATATGAATCCGCCCAGGGCCGCGATCCGCCCTGTTAGCCGTTGGACGACCTTTGCATTGTTCACTACCATGATTTCTCCGATGGCCTTTATTTTGTCGAGATTGATCTCGATCCCCCTGTTTGAAACCATGAAGCCCAGGAATTTTCCAAAGGTGCACTTCTCGGGGTTGAGCTCATGTTGTAACTTCTGAGGATGTCGAAAGTTTCCTGCAAATGAGTCAAATGGTCCTCTGCGCGCAAGGACTTAACTAGCATATCATCAATATATAACTCCATTGATTTACCTACTTGGTGCTTGAACATTTTATTAACTAGGCGTCGGTACGTTGCCCATGCATTTTTTAGCCCGAAGGGCATTACGTTGTAGCAGTAGGTAGCATAATTTGTGATGAACAGGGTTTTCCCCCTGTCCTTGGGGTTCATCTGGATTTGATTAAACCTCGAGTAGGCATCAAGAAAGGTAAGGGTCTCGTGGCTAGTCGTAGCATCTATCAGACGATCGATCTTAGGCAATGGGAAGGAATCCTTGGTGTATGCCTTATTCAAGTCTTTATAATCTACTCACATTCTTAGCTTGTTTCCCTTTTTAGGCACTACTACCACGTTGGCTAGCCACTCGGGGGTACTTTACCTCTCTAATGGATCAGATTTTAAGAAGTTTCGTTACCACTTCTTTGGCGAAGGCATGTTTTACCTCGGACTGTGGTCTTCTCTTTTGCTTTACGGGTTTAAATTTAGGATCGACGCTCAGCCTGTGGGAGGTTATTTCTGGCAGAATTCATGTCATATCTAAGTGGGAACAAGCGAAACAATCAATATTGTTACTAAGAAATTGAATGATCCATTTCCTGAGTTCGGGGGTTAACCCCGTTCCCAAGTATACCTTACGATCTGGGAGGTGTTCGATTAAAATGGTCTGCTCCGACTCTCCGACTGTCGATTTAGTCGCGTCCTATTCTTCGGGGGCGATGAAGGTTTGAGGAGCGAAAAAATCTTCTTCGTCATCCTCGGGGGACTATGTGTTCCTAACCTCGTTCGGAAGCGGGCACGTGGGCGTACTGACATCTGGAGTAGTCATGTCCTTCTCTTTGTTGTTTTCAAGGTTGTTGTTCTCCGCTCTTTTCATCAAGCCAGACATTTTGTCTCAAAATCGAAGATCTTGGACAAGAAAAAGTGTGAAAGGCAACTTGCGTTGGGTAATAAAACCAACAAGAAAATAATCACTATTATTTTTACCCCCACGGCGGGCGCCAAACTGTTTACCGTGAAAATGGTAATAACAATTAAATTTGTTAATGGGACTCTAAAAATATGTGATCTACTTTTATGGTAGTTGTTAAAGCAGTTGGTGCTAGATATGTGAATATAAAAGGTGAAATGCAAGCTAAAACAATGCTATGATCAAAGCGAGGTGTTAGTTGTCCGGGCCTCGGGCTAACCGATGAGAGACCTCGAGGTCTATGCCTGGGCTCGGGCTCAGGCTCGAGCTATTGGGGACAACCAGGAAGGGACTAACAATTAAAATAAAATTAAAGGAGGCTCTTTATGACCAATATCAAGCAATAAATGAAGAACAAGTATGAGAGTAATAAGCAATAACGGTAGTGTCGAGAGAATATGTTAGAGAGAAAGAAAGAGTTCTTGTATATTTTGTGTAGAATAGTTAGAGCAATAGGCTTTACAAAAGTGTCAAGGATTCCCCTTATATATATATATATATATATATATATATATATATATATATATATATATATATATATATATATATATATATATATATATATATATATATATATA
>MU735361.1:15570-29289 GCA_026770625.1 Nicotiana glauca
ATATATCCCAACATAGTACAAGATACATTAATGATAACAAAAACGAAATGGGACAACCAGACAGCATCAGGCTCTGTCAATATCAATTGCGTGCCTTGGGAACTCCCCTCTCCCATATTATAGTCGTTAGTACACAATGTCCCCCGGGGCCGGTACTCGACGGCGCCCGAGGGTGGGTCTCGACCTCGGCTTCGATCCTGGAGAAGCATGCCCGCGAGGCGACCTAAAGACGGAGAAATCGGGCCCCCGATTTTTCTGCATACAATGGTTAATTCAAACAAATGGGTAAGTCTTGTAATGAGGTTGCCAAAGAAATATGATTACAGGCTCAAAGGGTTAACTACGATACATAACAATTAGGCGGGTAAAATATACATATCTGCCTCGACAAAGAAACACCTATGTCACTACCAAGATTGAATAAAACTACTATTTCGATTTGCAAACAAACGGGGCAAGTTCTATGCATCAAATGCACGCATAAAATAACATAAAACCTTACACACAGACATGGCACATAACTTATTCAGGATTGGTTTTTATCAAGACACTATAGTCAAAGCAGTTAAGCTTATACAATTTAAGGTTCTTATACAAGAGTCAAAAGTTGAGCCTAAGCGTTACAACCAAAGTACTCACTATTCTCAAGGCATAACAAAGTCAAGAGATATTGTTTCAATTCAAAACACAACACAATGGCTCCTATTCCTGAAAAAAACTAACTATACCTGGTTCAAACAAAACCCTTGGAAAATAACCGTGGCACAAAGAAAAACCAAGGGGGAATGGGTACACTACCTAACAAAAGAAAATCATTTTGTTTTTTTTTCTTTAGACTTAACTCCCTCAAGAAAATTATCTAATAGATCCATCATCGGGAAAAGTCCAATCTTTTCTATTTTTGAAAAAAAATAATTATTCAATTAAACTAACACAACTAAAATAGCATAGAAAGTCACTCAGACAATTTTCTTACCCCACACTTAAAATTGTGCATTATCCCCAAGGCACACCATACATACAAGAGGGAAAAAGAAACTCCCTGGCAGGCCAAAGGCCGAAACACTAGCATCTCATGGAGTACTCAAACTTCTCCCTGGCCTGGTCCTTCGTGCGGGTACCTCATACTTAGTTAAAACCATTGGTTTGATGTTGCATCCTTCCAATGACTTTGCGTTCCATGATCCTAAAAATCAAAATTCGACACTACAAGAATAATACAATAATAAACAAAAATTAAAATAAACTAAAAAAAATAGGTTGCCTTCCAACAAGAGCTTGATTTAACATCGCCGCACGATGCGAATCACTTTTTGACTCCACCTCGAGCTTATTAATTGAACCCCAAATTTTGATTCAAGCTTATGATTATGTCATGGGGCGGTAGAATGAATCTAACTGGACCAAGTAAATAATTTAGTATCCTGCACTCCTTGACATTTGTATGAGGAATGTAATCCTGACTTTCTAGAAAGAAGAATTCCAAAATATATGCACGTTGTTCCTCACTCCTTGACTCTTCAATTGGTTTGGATGACTCTATTTCCATATCATCATCTAAACATAATGTGAAAAAATGCTTGGAGTGTTGACCAATGCGCTCAAACATATGAACTTCAGGACTTTCAACATCCTCAACATCAATGATACTAGAGTCAACAAAATTTATATCCTCAAAGTCCTTGGGTGGCTTTAGTCTCATTTCTTTAACATTGACATCCTCAAATTGTAGTTGGCTAGGTTGTTGATGTTCTACTCTGACTTCCACAATTAACACCTCAAATTCATGCTCTTCTTGGCTACTATCCTCAATATTGTCTTGTTGAGTATTAAAAACTCTAACCACTTGACTCAATTGAGCCTCCAACTTGCAGATAGTTGCCTCTTGCCTTTCTATATACAATTGTTTTTTATTATTTTATTTCAGAAGGCACCTTAACATATCCTTGATCTCCTTCAGGTCTGTATCTCCAAGTTCTTTGTTCCTGTTAACTTCACAAGAAAACATAGAACCATCATAATAAGGGGTTGGAGGTAGAACCATCATAGTAAGGGGTTGGGGGAAGATAAGAAATATAAGCACAACCATAAAAATGACCATTTTTACCACCACACGCATCACACATATTCCACAAATAAGATTGAGTTGGTGCACATAACTCGCTCTCACGAACGTTTTGAAAATTTGCCACGGAGGGTTTCCTTCACAATATGTATGGAGATCAATAGTAGAATTATCTACACCTAAATTCCCATAATTCCAAGATGTCATATTTGTCAAATCAACAGTTATAAAAAAAAAGTTCAAACTTGAACCCTAGCAATACATAAAGCTACAACTACACCGTTAGTTTCCCGCTAACGGCGCAAAAATTTGGTCACGCCTAACTCTAGTCCTAAAAAGGATAAGTGGTCGCTGCAAATATAATTTGGTCTAAAAGTTCGGAGTCGAATCCCACAGAGAACTAAGGCTTAGTTATATCTGTTTAATATCACTAAAAAGACAAGTTTGAATAATTTTCTAAATTATAAAGATTGAAATTTATATTTCTAACTAATTAACTAGCAAATACTAGAAAGCAGGTAAATTATCAACTAACGAGACAAAGCGTTGAAGACTAAATTAAGGAGGTCTAGAGTTATGATTTCCCCAATTGTCGGAATCCTTCTAGTTATGTTCCCTACAATTTTGCCAATGTATTCTCTATTGATCGTGAGCACTTTAGGTGCCGTAATTCTTTCTCGAGAAACTACCCAATTTACTAGAAATATTTTCTCAAACTATGCTAGTTGACTTTAACTAACTGCTCATTATGACCACATCAAGGCTTTGTTATTTCTAAACCTGCCTTTAAACCCGCTGTATTGATTTCTCACATACGTTAGGAGTGATGTTGTTCAACAACCACCTAAATATGTATCCTTTCTCAAGAAAAACATAATAAATAAGTATAGTCAATCGATGGTCATTCAATCAACAACAACAAACACGTAGTTGAACAAGTAGAAAAATCCAACTGCTCAATTATATAAAAACATAACAAGAATTTATCCTATAAAAGGTTCCATAAAAAATCTAGATAAAAAATTATCTATTCATACTAGTATGTAAAACTACAATACTAAAATTCATAACCAACAATGAATAATAGGAAGAAGAAGAAAAAACTCGTAGAAGAATTCCCCACCTTGCTCATATTGTTTCTCTACCTCCTTAGGTCGAATCTGTGTCAAAAGTGTGTCCAACCCCTTATAATACCGTTTTTCCATGTATATATACCAACTAGGGTCGGTACCAAACAATTATACCTTCTCCTACGCAAAAAAGGATAAGTTTCCAGGCCTGGACGTCCGCGGTCGCGGTATTTGGCAAGCCTATTGTTTCGCGCATTTTTCACCCTGTTCCGTTTGGAATTTGAAAAAATACAAAATATGCATGAAAGTTGTATACCTTTGAGTTAGATTTCTAATCATATATTGCGGAGCCCAAATGGAGTTTTGAGAGAAAAGTTATGTGCATTTTACTAGAAAATGCACAATATGCCTACTCGATTCTTCGTTTCATTGCTCTATCATCCGTTGATCCCCGAATACGATCCCAGCTTAATTCCTTGGGCTTTTACTCAGACTTCAAAGCTCCAAATCACTTGAATTCATTCCATAACATCTACATAGTTTGGAATCACTCCTACAAGGCATAAGACACACACTTAGTGCAAAACACTTGGGATTAAAGCGCAAACTCAATTAAAGTGCAGTAAATAGAGTATAATAATCGACTAAAATACGCAATTATAGCCTATCATCAACAACCCACTCTTAAATCATTTCTCTTCCTCGAGCAATCAAACTACACTTTATATAGACACGACCTTTTTAAACAATTCTCTTAACTCGTCACACCAAGAATACTTAAAATAGACTAAGCACAAAAGCGTAGCCTCTTCACCTCAAGATTTTACTCACAAGTACCATGCATTATTCACAACTTACTCACTTACTCTAATATAGAGGTCAAGGATTTCCTTTCCTTCATGAATCACGCACCCTCAAACAACAAAAGAGAGTAGTTCCACACAATAAAATTAAGAACACTTAGGACTCAAGATAGAAAGAATTCACTCACTCTCAAAAGTAACATTCATATGCCACAAAAGAAGCACCATAGGCTTTTCCTTAGTGTACTACTTTACTAATCTAGCTCATTTAGTATAGGATCAAGTAGGACTTTATTTGGTTGTAAAGTAAGCTGCGGGACGGGTAGGATATGTTTAAATGAGCGACTACACCTTCCTAAATATTTTAATACATATAATTTAACATTCAAACCTCATACTTATGTCAAACCAAACTTCACATTCACATCAATGTATATTCCCAATACTTATTTAAGCACACTTACATCAAAAGGCACCACTTATCAAGCAATATTTTTTTCACAACAATCCAACTATTTTTTTCAATTCAAGTGGCTCTTACTTTTTCAAAATAGTACACCTTTCTCCTTATTTAATTAGTTTCATTCAAAATACAAACCAACCACCCCATACTTTAACTTTTACAAAGTTCATAAACAATTCAATTACTCATGAGAGGTTATAATGGTTCAAATAGATGGTTAATTAAAACAAATGAGTAAGGCTTGTAATATGATTGCAAAAGGAAAAGGATTACAGGCTCAAAGGGGTTAACTATGATACATAATAAAATATACATATCTGGCTCAACAAAGAAACGTCTATATTACTTCCAAGACCGAATAAAACTACTATTTCACTTTGCAAGCACACGGGGCAAGTTGTAGACATCAAATGCGCGCTCAGAATAACACAAAACCTTACACACACATGGCACATAACTAATTCAGGATTGGTTTTTATCAAAACACTCCAGTCAAAGCAGTTAAGTAAAGTTAGGCTTATACAATTTGAGGTACTTATACAAAATTCAAAAATTGAGCCTAAGCGTCACAATCAAAGTACTCACTATTCTCAAACATAATAAAGTGAAGAGATATTATTTCAATTCAAAACACAACACAATGACTCCTATTCCTGAAAAAACTAACTACACCCGTGCAAACAAAACCCTTGGAAAATAACTGTAGCACAAAGAAAAACCAAGGGGGAATTGCTACACTACCTAACAAAAGAAAATTGTTTTTTTCTTTAGACTTAACTCCCTCAAGAAAATTGTCTAATAGATCCATCGTCGGAAAAAGTCCAATCTTTTCTATTTTTGAAAAAAATAATGATTCAATTAAACTAACACAATTAAAATAGCATAGAAAGTCACCCAGACAATTTTCTTACCCCACACTTAAAAATTGTGCATTGTCCCCAATGCATACCTATACATACAAGAGGGTAAAATAAACTCCCTGGTATTCCAAAGGCCGAAGAACTAGTATCTCATGGAGCACTCAAACTTCTCCCATGTCTGGTCCTTCGTGCAGGTACCTTACACTTAGTTCTAACCAATGGTTTGATGTTTCATCCTTCCAATGGCTTTGCGTTCCATGCTCCTAAAAAACAAAAACCGACAGTACAAGACTAATACAATAATAATAAAATAAATTTATAAAATCCAACTGCTCAATTATATAAAAATATAACAAGAATTTATCCTACAAAAGGTTCCATCAAAAACCTAGATAACAAATTAGCTATTCATACTAGTATGCAAAACTACAATACTAAATTTCATAACCAACAATGAAAAATAGGAAGAGTAAGGAAAAACTCGTAAAAGAATTCATCGCCTTGCTCCTAGGGGTGTACATAGGTCGGGTTGGTTCGAATTTTGCAATTACAAAACTAAACCAATTGTATCGGGTTTTTAAATCTATAGATCAAACCAAACCAACAAAAGTCGGGTTTTTCAATATCGGGTTTTCTCGGGTTTCTAGGGTTTTTCAGGTTTTTCGTTCCGATAAAATTGTGCTCCAAACTACATATAGCTGCCAAGCATGGAATGGTAATAAATGGACGAGTTCCAAAATTACTCCTTACTCCTTGATATGCCAACATAATGTGTTCTAATAAAATATTAACAAGCCAATGAACTATTTCTGAAGGCTACAACTCCATACATTTCCATATCAGTTCTACTAAGTCAAGAGAATTAAACAATATATGGCCATTAGGAAGTAGGCAGAATGAGAAAATTATCACCAAAAATATAAACTGCATATCATATTGCATTCTACATAAGAATTATCACCAACTTTTTAATAGTAGACATTACACCCAAGAGAGTCCTAAAAGATAAACAAAAAGAGAATATATTAAAGTCTAAGAAGTTAGGCATCTTAGTAGATATTACAACCACAGGAGCATGTTCCAAAATACTTGTAAAGGCATAATGACCTCACTTCCAAAAATAGTCATGAAGCAAATTGTAGTTAATCACCCCTCTAATCAATCCTCAAAGGCGAGTCTACATATTCTGGAAAAAAAGAAGAAGAAAGAATTAACATATTTAAATATTAATTAATGTAAAAAAATAAATATACTCATTAACAATTGAATATAAATTATTACCTTCTTCAATTTGCTCAATTTTCTAGACTTTCTCTAACATTTCTTCAAACTTATATTCCTTGGAGGGTGATCGTATCCATTGTTGAGTACAAATAAGTGCTTCCGCTGTTTTTGGTGATAAAGAACTCCTATAAGAATCCAAAATTCGACCACATGTACTAAAAGCAGACTCCGATGCAACAGTAGAAATAGGAATGTCACACCTCCTTTTTACGCTACACCCACAAAGGCGTAAAGGAGTTTTTTCAATTAAAGGACAATCAGAACGAGATTTATTGTTAAAATTTAGAGTCGCCACTTGGGAGATTAATGGTGTCCCAAGTCACCGGTTGAATCTCGAACGGAGGAAATTATGACTCTGTTAACAGTCCGCGAATCAAAAATCCGAGTAAGGAATTCTGTTAACCCGGGAGAAGGTGTTAGGCACTCCCGGATTCCGTGGTTCTAGCACGGTCGCTCAACTGTTGTATTTGATCTTATCTGATTTAATACATGTTCTATCCTATGTGTCTTTTATTAATAGTCTGCCTTTATTATATATTTATTATTTTTTTATTTTTTTTTAAAAAATTGCAACGTCGTGAAAATGTATCTCGAACCATGTTGCACCAGTACGCCCGTGATTATTGACACATTTCAACTTCGTTGAGATTTGGATTTGAGTCATATAAATGTGCACTCATATTTAGGAAGGTAATATTATTAAAATACGCACCTAAAGCAATTATGCGTTTATTATATTTGGGAAAGACCATGAAATTCGCTAAATGATCCGCCCGAATTCTAAGCATTTTATATAGCAGTTATTGAGGGCCCCGCCTTTTGTATTTATTTGGGCGAGGCTCATCTCATTTTATTTTTAAAAGTCAATCCTAAAGTGAACTATATTTTCTATTTTTTGTTCGTCTCTAAAATAAAGTCCTAATTATTTTGTTATTGGACCAAATGGTAATTCAGCAGTACTGTCCAGCCATTGGGCTTTAAAATAAGCCCAACGAAAACAGCTTCAACTCAAAGAGAGGCTGAATCGGCCAGACAGACTTGGGCCTAAGCCCAAACAGGGAAAACGAAACAAAACAGGCATGGGCCACGTACACCTGCTCTGAGGCCCAACACTTGGGACTAGGCTGTCAAGCCTTGTCATTACACAAATAGAATTCCAATTCAATTAAGAGTAAACCTGTTTTAATGTAATTATTACTAAAATTGACTTGACAAGCATGCTAATTCAAGGCAAACAATAATCATGCATTGGGAACAAATAATTTCATATTTTATGAGTCACATCACTTGCTGGTAGCCAAAATTTCAAACAGACTGCTTACTAGCTCAGCTTTGAATTCCTTACTACTACTCATTTATTGAAGGGCTGATTCATATATATGCGAATTAAGCTGGAAAATAAATATTAATATTGCCTAGTTTATTTCAGAATTGTAAGCTAACTCTCATTACCATTATTATACCTGAGCAGAAATGCCATGCTACTCCAAACTCACATTAATCTATCATGAAATTATTATACTTATTTTTCAACTACACTCATCTATACTTCTAAGGCATAAATCTGTTCCAACAAACACATTCACGCTCTGTAGATAATTATTCGGTACAGTCCAATATAAATTGAAAATTCAAACAGTCCTATTAGATACATATTACACTATCTAAGTTCTATATTCACATAGATCCAAACAGATTTCTTTAATAAACTTTATGAACAAACAACTGAAACTTTTATTTCATTGCTCAAGCTTGAAGCTACATCAGTGTGAGTGCAAATGTGTACATGAGAATTGAATCAAGAGAAGAATAGGAGATCAACAACAGTATAATAGGCAGCAGCACACTAATGTTTAGAACAGCTCAGAAAATACACCAGCAATCCAGAAATGATTTCAGAAAACCAGCAGATTCAAGAGCAATTTCGAAAATTAGCTTGAATACACCCACAGAAATTGAAAATCAATTTGAGTAAACCCCAAAACCACTCGAACAATCAACCAACAAACTTCAGCGAACCCTCAACAATCAGAAAAGTAGAGAGTTGATCAAAATTATCCAAAGATCAATGTAACAGTGCCTATTTTAGTTTTCTGGAGGTTTTTCTAATGTTTTTCGATTTTTAGAAGCTTTAAAATTCAAATAAGATCTGAATTCAAAGGGAATTTTGGGGGAGAATTTTTGGAGGAATCTCAAACTTCAAACCCCTTAAACAAGTAAAATGATTGCCTATTTATAGATGTAACTTGGAGGGAAATTCAGATTTTTATGTTTTCTTACTAATCCCTCTTTATTTCTACTTTTACCCCTTATTTCTAATTTGTTGCACAAGTAACTACACTTATTTAGCCAAAATTTACACTATAGTCTATTCTAGAATATTCTATACCCTTTACAATTCCTGAATTACCTCTACTTCATTTCAGAATTTACTAAACTTGAATAAACTACCCTTTTCTATGCCCATATTACCCCTGAAATCATGTTGTAACTACTGTTAACCCATTTTATATACCCAAAATGCCCCTACTTTACTTTTGTAATTACTGCCCTACCCCAGCCCCTTTAAAACTAACAGTTATAACCAGTCTTTGAGATTTAAGCTAATTGCCGGATTTTTAATCACTAATTAATCAATTACTGAATCAAACTTAAGGTGATTAAACTAAACTACTCAAAACTAATACTAATTAGTTAGCTAATACAACTAACAATTATCACAACTAAACAGGATCAATTAAGACTTATTGAAAAAATGACTAAGCCTAGCAGAATCACACGAAATAGAGGCTAATCAACCTTGAAATTTAATTAATCAAAAAATTCTAAAATTGACACATACTATTCTGAACAACATGATAGACTCAGACAAGAATTCCAAAGAGAAGGTCAAAATTTTGATTACTAATAATGGAAAAGAAGAAAAAGAACAGAACAGAAAGATGCAAGCAAACAATCAAATATTAATCAGACAAAACGCATGCATGAACAAAACAAAGTTAAACAAAAATAAAAGAAAAAGATCAAGAAAACTTATCTAGGGTTCTCAGAAAATCTTGAAATAGGTCTTCGAATTGCTCCGGTCAACCATGGTGGCTTGAATCCTCCAGGATTCTTGATCCGTAACATCCCTAATGGTGTGTTTTCCAAAAGAAAACACATTATTAGGGGTGTTACGGTCAAGAATCCCTAAGAATTGCTAGGGTTCTTGACCAGAATTTTGAAATTAGAATTCGAGAAGCTCCGGGCAAGTTTGAAGGGAGATACTATGGGGGTTGGATAAAGGAGGTTCAGGCAAGTCTAATGTGTTGTTTTGGGAATTTTTGGCACACCTTGAATCTTGGCCGGAAAACTTAAAATCAATATTCGAAGTTTTCCGGCAAGATTCGAAGAAAACTAACGTCAGGGTGAGAAAGAGGAGAAAGAGGAGAGCTAGGGGTGTTATTTTGGTGGTCATTGGAGTAAGTGGTGTTCGCCGGCGGTAGGGTTCCGGCGAAGGAAATAGTATTATTCGAAGAGCTAGGGTGAGATTTGAAAGAAACAGATGGTAGGGGTGGAAAGAGGAAGGGGAGAGGGTGTTGTGGTGTGATTTTGGTGGTCATCGGCGTTAATGGCGTTTCCCGCCGGTGAAGGTTCCGGCGAGGAGGCGGAGAAGACGGAGGGATAGATACACTGAAGGAGACGAAATGATTTTAGGGTTTCTGAAATGAAGCACTTTTATTAATTAACTAATATCGCATATGGACCGTTGGATTAACACTTTGGACGGCTAGGATTGGAAGACGCCAAACGACGTCGTTTAACTCTAAGGGGGCTGGACCGGGGACTGATTTGGGCATGGATTACTTGGGCCTGGCGGATTGGGTAGGTTTTTGGGCCTGAATTCCTTGTAACAGCCCAATTTTACTCAATTATTCTTTTCTTTGTTTTCCTTTTTATTTCTTTTGCTTTGTTTTCATTTTTGTATTTTTTTTTTTTTATATTTTTATTTTGTATTGTATTTTTTCTGAATTTTTATAAAAATAGAAATAAAACTTTAAACTAAACTAATTAATAGCCTAAAATTACTTTTGAAACTATTTTGTAGCAATTTCCGATAAAAACAATAAAATGCTAAAGTGAACTATTTTTTGTGATTTTCTTTAAATTGTTCTAAAATGAATTAATACCTACTTGATACTAAAAATGTGAAATTAAAACCTAAATGCAGATGCGTATTTTTATATTTTATATGAATTATCACGCACAAAAAAAAATGCAGAAATTATCAGAAAATGATACCAAAATGCACAAAAATTGTAAAAATAAAAGAAAAAATTATTTTATTTGAATTTTTGGAACAATTTGCTTAGGGCAAAAATCATGTGCTCATAAAGAATAGAAATAACATCCCTTGAAATCTTTGAAACAATTGGATATTTACTAGATAAAACTTTCCACCATGCCAAGATATTAAAATCCTTGATCTTCACCACATCATCCATCAAATATATCTCAAGATCAGATTTTTTTTAATATTTCCCTCATCTTCCAAAAGTTTCTCCTACTTTGATTGCAACAAATCACCAACTTCACTCATACTAGTATCGCCTCCAATATTGTCATTAGAAGTCTAAAAAAAAGAATCATTGTAGTTATTATACAAGCGAGTTAAAATGCTTACCACATCTTCGAACTTCAATCTTCCCAACAAAGAACCAAATGAATCAATAAGAATGAAGTTCACATACTTCATCTTGTATCTAGGATCCAACACAACAACAACAAGCAATAACATATTCATATCCTCAAACTTACCCCAATATTTCTCAAGCTTACTTTTCATTCTTCCTGCCATATCATTCAATGTACGATCATTGGTTTTTGTATGCTTTATAATAGCATTTCGAAGATTGAAAAATTCATGGAAGAAAGAGTTGGAAGTAGTATATAAACTGCCTGAAAATTTTAAAGTTGTCTGATAGAAAATGTTAAGAAACTTTATAAAATCTTTCACATTCCTCCAGTCGTCTGCAGATGGATTTCCTCTTAAAGCACTTATTTCTCGACAATACTTTTGATACTTATGGTCGTCCACATACATTTTTTTAAAGGCTTTTTCAAATTTTAGAGCTGTATCTAACATTGTATATGTGAAATTCCATATTGTTTCAACATCAAGACTTAAAGGACCATGAGTATCTATCTTAGCTTTCTCAACAAATGACTTGAAAGAAGCAAACCTTGAAGGAGAAGACCTAACATATTTTACCGCATTTCTTGCACGAGTAATAGGCTCAATTTGTTCATCTAACCCATCTTTTACAATCAAGTTCAAAATATGAGCATTGCATCTAGCATGCAAAAACTCATTTCCAAGTATTGCCCTTTTCCAATCATCAATACGCAACTTCAAATGCTTAATGGAAGCATCACTAGCACTTGCATTATCCAAGGTCACTGTAAACAAGTTCTCAATGCCCCAACCAAATAAACATGCTTCAATTCCCTTTGCAATAGTCTCACCTTTGTGATCCGGTATTGGAAAAAAGTTCAAAATTTTCTTTTGTAGATTCCATTGATTATCTATCCAATGTGCAGTAACAACCATAGAAGTTAAGTTTTGTAGTGATGTCCATGTATTACTAGTGAGACATACGTGTTGGTTCTTAATAAAATTTTTAATTTTTGCCTTCTCTTCATGATAAATACTCAAACAATGTCTAGCAACAGTTACACGAGAAGGTAATTCGAAATTAGGTAAGGCTTTAGCCATTAATTTCTTAAATCCTTCTCCTTCAACAACTCTAAAAGGTTGCTTATCAAGAATTACAAATTCGGAAATCTCCCTCCTAATGTCATCCACATTATACACTACCCTTTCAGTAGCACCCGAACCACCTTCTAGCCACCCTTCCTTGATAGGTTTTAATGTTGATTGTCTCTTATCAATGGCTCTAAAGGGAGATTTTTGACATGTAAAAGTTAAATCATAATGTAGTAGTCCCATTCTTACTACCTGCAGCAAATGTTTTAGGACAATAATTGCATTTTGCCCTACGTTTAACTCCTTTAGTAGTAAATTTGAAGAAGTGATCTAAATCTCGGACGTCTCTCTGCCACTATTTCCAGATTTAGATTTTTCTGATGGAGTGGTTTTGTTTTGCTTCTTAGGAGGAGTGAGTCGATGAGGAGTGTCTGCACTTTGTTTTTGAGCTGCAACTGGCGAATGATTATTGACAACCACCTCTGCATCTGCTCCAGAAGTTGTAGTTTCCATTCTTAGAAAGAGTTCCTACAAATTGAACATATCCAGTTGCTATTTAACTCATGGAATTTACCTTCGCATTGTGACAGCAAATGACAGATCACTGGACTATATTTATAGAGGTCATTTTATACTGGCTAGGAATTATAAAAGGAGAATCCGACAGGCTATGTGTATAAAGATACTTGGTGTAAAGATCCCAATTATATTATGTAGGAAAAGAAGCTACTGTACAGTACAGGTAAAAACAAGAAAATTCTTCGACCACTGAAAAATATCCAGAATTTAAACGAACTATTTAAAACATAGGAAAAAGATAATGAAGAATGATAAAATTATAAACTAATAGGCAGTAACATCCACCTTATGATATTAATAGAACATTTCAAAGCAACATAGTTCGAGAATCTTACAAAACATTCACCTTAGTATTGTCCATAAATTTTTTCTAAAAAATCAGAAAGAACCCATATTAAACATTTACATGGGCTATAATACCAATGGACTTGAAGCTAGCATGACACATCTTAGTTAATTGGGGAAAAAGCAAGGTATATGTATGCAGCTAAAAGAAAACATGTAAAATGAGAGCAAAATAGCTTTACCGATGAGAGCTTTACCGATGATTTCAATTGTTTGAGCAAAGGAAGAGCGTAGGTTTTTTGCCTTTGGAGAAGAGGCAAGATGATTCAATTGTTTGTGTGTTTCAGAACACCTTTAGGACAATCTATCTGCTTTAAGATTAGGTTTTAGTTTGGGCTCAATTATTCTTTTATGGGCCAAACAAAAATAAACATTTACATGGGCTACAATACCAATTTAAAATATTATGCTATATAAAGAAATTATAATAAAAATTAAGAAATATTTATAACTTACATTCTAATAAATATTTTTATCTATCTAATATATAAAATATGTATACAT
>MU735361.1:40688-65876 GCA_026770625.1 Nicotiana glauca
GGGGAAAGTGAGGGTGGGGCGGGTGGGTTTTAATATTATTAGGAGGGGGTAGAAGAGAAAAGAAAAGAAAATAAGTAATAATAAAAAAAATTAAGTACAACTTACCTGGGCGACAGATCCGTCGCATTTCACCGCGGTCCCACCGCGGCCGCGGTGAATAAGGGGAGAGCGAAACAAAATATTTTCAAATCACCGCGTCCGTGCCGTGGTCCCACCGTGGTCGTGGTGGATCGAGAAATCTCAAGCAGAATACTCTTCATTTACCGTGGTCGCGGTCACAGTTTTTTTTAAGGTTGTTAGTTTCCTACAGATCTGGTACAACATCTACAAAAGAAAAAAGAAACAAAAGAAATCATAAGTTTCCTCCCACTTAGCTCCTGATTTAATGTCACGACACGACTCTGATGAACGCATCAACTTCTGAGATGGATCACTAACACTTCCTTAGGTCATCCATGCCCACATATGGTTTCAATCTTTGCCCATTGACTCTAAATGTGTGGGAATCTTTCTATGAGGCAATCTCTATAGCACCTGAAGGGAACACTTCGACCACCCCAATGGTCCGGATCATCGTGACTGGAGTTTACCACGAAATAGCCTTAATCTTGAGTTATAAAGAGACACCATGTCTCCGGGATTGAAATTTCGCTCAACAATGTTCTTATCGTGCAACCTTTTCATTCTCTCCTTGTATAACCTCGTGTTCTCAAAAGCAAGAAATCGGAACTCGTCTAGCTCATGCAATTCTATAACTATATTATTTTCTGCAACCTCAATGTCCAGATTTAGCTATTTCATTGCACCAAGCTCTATGTTTTAGTTCCACTGACAAGTGATAGGCCTTCCCGAACACCAACTTGTATGGTGATATACCAATTGGTGTTTTGAAAGCGGTTTTGTAGGCCCAGTGTGCATCATATAGCTTTTTTGCCCAATCAGTTTTTGTGGAATTCACCGTCTTAGTCAACACACTCTTTATTTCTCTATTCAACACTTTTACCTGTCCACTCATCTGAAGATGATATGGGGTTGCCTCCTTGTGGCGCATATAATACTTTGCTAGCAATTTCTCGAAGGCTCGATTGCAAAAGTGAGTGCCTCTATCACTGATAATAGCTCTTGCGGTCCCGAAATGGGTGAATAAATTCTTCTTCAGAAACCTCACTACCACTCTTACATCATTGGTGGGGTGTGTTGCAGCTTCTACCCATTTGGACACGTAATCTACAACAACAAGTATGTACTTATTGCTAAAGGAGCTGACAAAGTGGACCATGAAGTGTATCCCCCATACATCGAACACTTCAACCTCTTGAATTAGGTTAATAGGCATCTCATGGAGATGGAAAATGTTCCCAGTTTGTTGATATTCATCACAACCCTTCACCCATTGATGTGCATCATTAAACACTGTTGACCAGTAAAACCCGGCTTCTTGAACTTTTGTTGCCGTCCTGACTCCTTTAAAATGTCTGCTATATGCCGATGCGTGACATGCCTGTAAAACAGAAAATTGTTCTATCTCGGGGACACACCTCTGGATCATATTGTCAACACAAATTCTAAACAGATAAGGTTCGTCCCAGTAATACATGCGACAGTCGCGGTAAAACTTTTTCTTTTGCACAAAGGAAAGGTCATAAGGAACTATACCACTTACTAGGTAATTTACAAAGTCTGAATACCATGGCACTTCCTCAAGGCTTATGGTAAGTAGCTGCTCGCCTGGAAAGGTTTCCAGAATATCCTCTACCTCAACTAAATTTTTAGCTCCTTCAAGTCGCAATAGATGATCAGCGACCTGGTTTTTTGTGCCCTTACGGTCGCGAATCTCTAGGTCGAACTCTTGCAGTAACAACACCCAAAAAATCAGGCATAGTTTGGACTCCTTCTTTTCAATCAATTACCTGAGAGCAACTTGATCAGTATATACAATTACCTTAGAGTCTATCAGGTATGATATGAACTTGTCGAATGCGAACACCACGACCAACATCTCCTTTTTAGTCACAGTATAGTTTAGCTGGGCTCCACTCAACATTCTACTGGCATAGTAAATTGGGTGCATTAGCTTGTGTTTCCACTGTCCTAGCAATGCCCCCACTGTATAGTGACTAGCGTCACACATGATTTCAAATGGTTGCTCCTAGTTGGGGGCAACAATGATGAGTTTGTGACTAGCCTCTTTTTCAACTCCTCGAATGTTATCCTGCAATCATTAGAAAATATGAAAGGGTGATCTTTTTCTAACAACTTACAGAGAGAGTTGGCAGTTTTAGAGAAGTCTTTGATGAATCTCCGATAGAAACCGGCATGCCCGAGGAAGCTCCTGATTGTCTTGAATGATGTGGGGGGGGGGGGGCAGCTTTGCGATCACATCANGTTTCCACTGTCCTAGCAATGCCCCCACTGTATAGTGACTAGCGTCACACATGATTTCAAATGGTTGCTCCTAGTTGGGGGCAACAATGATGAGTTTGTGACTAGCCTCTTTTTCAACTCCTCGAATGTTATCCTGCAATCATTAGAAAATATGAAAGGGTGATCTTTTTCTAACAACTTACAGAGAGAGTTGGCAGTTTTAGAGAAGTCTTTGATGAATCTCCGATAGAAACCGGCATGCCCGAGGAAGCTCCTGATTGTCTTGAATGATGTGGGGGGGGGGGTGGCAGCTTTGCGATCACATCAACTTTAACACAATCCACCTTGATTACCTTGCTTGAGACCTGGTGTCCCAAGACTATGCCCTCTTATACCATGAAATGGTACTTTTCCCAATTAGTCTCGATATATCTTTTCAGCACTCGGGTCAGGTTTGTAAGGCACTCATTGAAGGAGTTTCCTACTACTGAGAAATCATCCATGAACACCCCCATTATGTCTTCAACCATGTCAGTGAATATGGCCATCATGCACCTTTGGAATGTGGCGGGTGTATTGCATAACCCAAAAGGCATCCTCCGCAAAGCATAAATCAAATAAGGACATGTGACTGAGGTCTTCTCTCCGTCTTCTGGTGCACTGGAGATTTGGTTGTACCCTGAGTACCCATCCAAAAAATAGAAGTGGGACCTCCCTGCCAGTCTTTCAAGCATTTGATCGATGAAAGGAAGTGGGAAGTGGTCTTTTCGGGCGGCCAGATTTAATTTCCTATAGTCCATACAAACTGTCCAGCATATGATGGTTCTTTTAGAGATTAGCTCATTGTTATAATTTTTTACCACCCTTTTTAGGAACACATTACATCGGGCTAACCCAGTTGCTGTCAGAGATGGGGAAAATGATTCCCGCATCCAACCACTTAATAACCTCCTTCTTCACCACTTCCTTCATGTTGGGATTCAGCCTTCTTTGGTGCTCTCTGGAAGGTTTGTGCCTCTCTTCCAATAGAATTTTATGCATACAGTATGCCAGGCTGATCCCCTTAATATCTGCCATAGTCCACCCGATGGCAGTCTTGCACTCCGTGAGTACCTGCAAAAGTTGTTATGCCTGCACATCTAACAAACTAGATGAGATAATAACAGGTAATGTGGATTTATGTCCTAGGAAAGCATACCAAAGATGGGCGGGTAGTGGCTTCAACTCCAGCTTTGGTGGTTATTCTATGAATGGCTTGGCTGGAGGAGTTTCTCTGTTTTCTAAGTGTAGGGGCTCGAGTTCAAGTGTTCTCTCCCAAAACCCTCTGCCCTCTAGAGCCATCACCTATTCTGCCAATTCTTCCCCATTCACCTCATATAAATTCACAAGACATGCAGTAAGAGGATCCTCAATAGTCAATGTCTCATCATCCTCTTCCACGATTACATTCACGACATCAATAAGAGAATAATTGGCGAATTCACTTGGTCTCCTCATAGATTTCTGCACGTTGAATGTTATCTCCTCATCGTTCAACCTTATCTTGAGCTCCCCTGTCTCACAATCAATGAGGGCTCGCCCTGTGGCCAAGAACGACCTTCCCAAAATTATGGGAATTTCTTCATCCACTCTACAGTCCAATATCACAAAATCTGCAGGGAATATAAATTTCCCTACCTGTATCAACATGTCATCCAAAATACTTTAGGGTCTTTTCACAGTTTTTTCGACCAGCTGCAACAATATAGATGTGGGTCTAGCTCTTCCAATCCCCAACCTCTTATAAATCACCAAGGGCATAAGATTTATGCTAGCCCCCAAATCATAGAGTGCCTTGGCAAAGGCGAAGTTACCAATGGTGCAAGGAATTGTGAAACTCCCTAGATCAGACAACTTCTCAGCAACTGGTCTAGTTACCACATCACTGCAGGTCTGAGTTAGAGTCATTGTGGCCAAATCTTGGAAGTCGAATTTTCGAGACATCAAGTCCTTCATCATTTTTGCATAACCAGGCATCTCCTTAAGAGTATCAATCAACAAGATATATACCTGGATTTGTTTCAACATCTCCAAGAATTTCTTGTATTGTTCCTCTTTCTGGTATTTGGCCAGCCTCTGTGGGAAAGGTGCTGGAGCTCTCTTCTTCCCAATGATTTGTGTTTTCTCTTTGTCAGACATCACCTCAACTACCGGTTCTTGGGCTATCTTAGCTTCTTTCTTAGCCTCAATCTGTGTATTGGTTTCTTCCTAGGCAGGCTGTACTGTCACCTTTGTCATTTTTGTTGAATCATCTAGCTCAATGGGCACAAGTGTCTCAGCCTGTCTCCTTTCTCGAGCCCTATCTTGCTCCAAGTCTAAGTCTATGTCATTACTTAGACTCACTACCATCAACTGCTTCGGGCCTTGATCTTTTGGATTTACCTGAGTGTCTGCAGGCAATGGGGAGTGAATTTAACCAAGTATGGGTAGCTCCTGTCACTGAGAATTGAAACAACAACAACTTTATTGCTTCCTGCATTACATTGGGTTGCCTTTGAATTTTGTAGATTGACAGGAAATTCTTCAAGTGTTGTTGAGGATCTTCAATGTATGACCCCAAAAATAGTCCCTTGTTTTGCAACAAGTGCATCATGTTGTTTGTGATTTGAAAAGATTCAGCCTGTATTTGTGGGACTAATATCGCTGTGGCCAAATTCTCTGTTGTGGGTTTCGCCCAGTCATATAGAGGAGCCTCTGGCACAAGAGGCTCCACTAGTCGGGTCTACCTCGTGATCCCCCATGTCTGGCTCAAGTTATTCAGTTGATTGTTGTTGTTTGTTTTTCCAGTTGACCCAATTCAAGGCCTGGAAAACTTTCTCGGGATCTGATAATGCTTCAAATAATTCATCAGTCCTCGAGGAGTTTCTAGGCATGCACCTGTATAACCAAGTTAACAAATGTTAAGATTTCACTGTATGGATTGCAAATAAAGAAAACTGACTATACTAAGAATTTTTGTATTTCTTTCAACTGTAATTGATAACACCGTTAATTCCCCGGAAACGACGCCAAAATTTGATCACGCCCAACTATGCCTTATAAAAAGGATAAGCAGTCGTTACAAATATAATTCGAGTATTTAGCCTAGAGGGAATTAACCTACAAATTACTTTTGTCAGACTCACTAAATTCTTCGTAATCAACTTCCCAGATATTTTGGAATAACAATTGGTGATATTTTTACTAACTATAACTGAATAAAGTTAAGTAAACTAAAAGCTAACTATGACTGAGTTGTAAATAAATAAGAGAAGGATCTAAGGTTGTTGTTTCCCCTATTGATGGAATCCCTTCCTGTTACGTTTCGCATAGATTTGCCTAATCATCTCTATCGATCATGAGCACTCTTACTACCGTAAGTCTCTCCCAAGTAATTACGACAATTTACTAGATGCACTCTCCCGAGTTACGCTAGTTGGCTTTTATTAAAGCTCACTTAGATCGTACCCAAGGTTTCATTATCCCTAATTCCACCTTTAAACCCTCGGTTGTTGATTCCTCATATAGTTTGAGAGTCTTGTTGTTCAACAACTACCTAAATATGCACTCTCCCCCAAGTAATACATATTATATATACACAACTAATTGAGTATCCTATCAATTAACTACAACAAGAACGTAGTTGAACAAATAGAGATTAAATTGGGCAAACTATATTAACACAACAAGAATTTCATCCCTCAACAGGTTCCTTCAAAACCGTAGACTAAGTAATTAGCTACTCATAGAAAAGCAAGATAAAATCATAAAATTATTCATAATTCGCAAATAATGAAAACAAGAATAAGATTGAAAAACTCTAATGGTGTCTTGATTTTCTCACACTTGTTCTTTCCTCCAAATTAGTCTAAAAATAAGCTTAAACTTTGCTTGGGCGAGTTTGTTAAGTTTATATAGGGTTAGGAAAAGTTTCCCATGATTTACACTTAAGTCCCTACATTTATGGAAATTACAAAGTCGACCACAGCCGCGTCAGAACGCGGCACGACCGCGGTGAAATACATTAGTTCTGCCTCACTCGTTTGGACTACCGCATTCCAGCAGCGGTAGACTGCGGTTGCAGTGGCCTCTTGTCCAGTCATCCTTTGCCTTTTTCTTACTTATTTTCATTTGGTTATTATTGATTGGCCTTATATCCACATTATTGACTTCAAAACACTCCATTGTCTCTAACTAACTTGGATTAGTTCATGCAAAGCAAAAGAACACCAATAAGAGTATTGTGTTATCATTTTGCATTTAAAACAACAATGAAGTATGGTTCATTTAGAGTGTAAATATTGTCTATATAGCATACTACCACCTCCACCTCGAGCTTATGAATTGAACCCCACGTTTTGATTCAAGCTTATAATTATGGTCATGGGGTGGTGGAACGAATTTAACTGGCCCAAGGAAATAATGTTGTATTCTGCTGTGACGACCCAGCCCGTCGTCTCGTGTGTTACTGTTCTATTTTTTTTTCGTTTATTGCTTCTTAATATTTCACTATCGGTATGTGGTGTGTGAGAGTTTATTGGGATTGGTTTTGATAAGAAATGAGGCACTTAATCTCCTTAAGGAAAGCTTAAGTTGGAAAAGTCAACTGGATGTTGACTATTGAGTTAGGGGGCTCGGATGTGAATTTTGGTGATTTGGTTAGCTTCGAGGGATGATTTTTGACTTAGGAGTGCGATCGGAATTGAATTTGGAGGTCCGGTGTAGAATTAGGCTTGAATTGGCAAAGTTTGAATTTTGGCAGATTCCGGTTGATAGGTGAGATTTTGATCCGAGGGTCGGAATAGAATTTTGAGAGTTGCTGTAGCTTCGTTAGGTATTTTGGATATATGTGCAAAATTTTAGGTCATTCGGACATCGTTTGGTCGGGTTTTTGATCGAATGTGAGTTTCGGAAGGTTGAAGAAAACTTAGGCTTGAATCCATGGTGAATGGATGATTTTTTTGTGTTGTTTGACGTGTTTTGATTATTGGAACGAGTTTGTATGATGTTTTGGGGTATGTTGGTGTTTCTGGTTGAGGTCCCGGGAGCCTCGGGGTGATTTCGGGTGGTTAAACGGAGGATTCGGAGTTGTTGCATGTTTCAGTCCTTGCAGGTTCTGTCATTTTCGCATCTGCGGAAAAGGGACCGCATAAGCGGTCCTGCAGATGCGGCTAGGTGGTCGCAGAAGTGGTCCTTGAAGGACCTGGGTGTTCCGCATAAGCGGCGACCGCAGAAGCGGTCTGTGACCGCAGAAACGGTCCCTGGTGAGTTAAGTTAGACAGCAAAAGAGGTCAAGTGGGTGCATATGCGGTGACCGCAGGTGCAGTAAATTAATCGCAGAAGCAAAAATCGACCTCGGTTTAAGTGAAAAGTGTTTCACGATTTTGAAAGAGAAGAAAACATTTGGGACTTCGGACTAAGGAAATTTTGGGCGAATTTTGAAGAGGGTTTCGAGGGCTATCAATAGGTAAGGCTTCTTGGACCTAGATTATGTTATTATTGTGCATAAAGATGGATTAACACTAAAAATCCAAAGAATTAAAGGTTAAAAATGGAGGTTAGGGCTTGAGTTTTTGAAATGAGAATTTGGGATTTGAGGGAGCATTTGGACTCCAATTTTGATGAATTTTATATACGAACTCGTGACGAGACGAGGAATCCGGTGATGTGAATTTCATAATTTTTCGAGAAGTGGGCCCAGGGCTTGGGTTTTGCCAACTTCGTGATTTTTGGTGCTTTTCGAATTCTTTTGATTGGGTTATGTTTCTTTAGCCTATTGTAATTTATTCGTTGTGGTTTTGGCCAGATTTGACGCGCGAGGAGGTGGATTCGAGAGGAAAAGGCATAGAGGACTAGTCTTGTGGCCGATTTGAGGTGAGTAATAGATGTAGATGATGACCTGAGGGTTTGAAACCCCGGTATATCACACTGTGATGCTATATTGAGGCGAGATACGTAATCTACGGTGAGTGCGGGGTCGTTTGTGGTCGGGGACTATGGCATAGTCCGTCCGAGTGATGTTCATACTGTGTTATTGACTAGAAATTGATTGGTAAACATACTACTTGGATTGTTATGAGTATATTTGGGCTGCGTGCCGATTATTTGGATCCCTTAGGGATTATTATTACTGTTTCCATGATGCTTAGCATGTTTTCATAATATCAATCCTGAGTTAAACACTGTTTCGAAATGATTAGTAAATTTCTAAATTTTTCAACACTTAAGCTATAATTCCTGATAATTGGAACTGAAAATGATAAACTTGATTGTGCCTGTGTGGCTTACATGCATATATTTGCACTGAGTGTGGATCGGGTTGCACGCCGCAGCGAATGCTACGATGATATTACGCTTGGGCTGTAGGAGCCTCTCCGGAGTCTAAACCCCCACAGTGAGCGTGGGTACCCAAATGGATCGGGCTGTACGCCGCAACGGTCATGTGCATTGCATTGCATTCATGCTTTGATGTTTATCTGATCTGACTGTTTCTGTATTGTTGCCATTTCACCGTTAACTATGCTAAATTGTTAGTTTTAGCTTTACATTGTGGTATTTTTGGGATTTCTTACTTTCAGTCATTATATATGTCTATTACCACTGAGTTGGAAGTATCACTTTACTCCTTGCACCACGTGTGCAGATTCAGGTGTCCCGAGAGCATAGTCGAGCTATTTGCTGCTTTCAGAGTTTTTCAGGAGTTGTCGAGGTAGCTGCCTGATGTCCGCAGAACCCGACTCCTCCCCTTATCCCTTTTATCTTTTTGCATTTTTGAACTCTGTATTGCATGAGAATTTATTACTCTGTTATCTTAGAGGCTCTAGACTCATGACCCCAGGTCTTTGGGAGATGTTGGTTATGTCAGTGCTTCATGTTGTCTCTATCTAAATTATTATGTTAATAGACTTGTTAAACTGTTAAATTAAATGTTATAAACTTGTAATGGGATGTATGATTGGATTGTGAGTATTAATTGGTCGGGCTTGCCTAGCAATTCTTTTGGGCGCCATCACGACCGGGATTGAGGTCGTAACAAGTTGGTATCAGAGCCTAGGTTACTAGGCCTCATGAGTCATGAGCCGGTTAGTAGAGTCTCGCGGATCGGTACGGAGACGTCTGTATTTTTTCCTCGAGAGGCTGCAGAACTTTAGGAAAACTTCACTTTTTTTGAATTCTTATCGTGCGTATTTGATTCAGCTTGAGATATAACTCTTGAAATTCCTTCCACACGCCTGTATGCGCACATGAGCGCTCAATATTGTATATGTCTTGATGGCTTGTGATTCCCCGATCAAGGGGCGAGATGTGACCTCGTGAGTTCGATGTTGGGCCAGTCTGGAGGACTTGAGGCCGGATCTTGCCTATGGCTTGAGCACTAAGGTATTGATCGTGTGAGCAAGAGTTTTGAACTTATATGTTCGATATTGTCGCTATTAGCTGGAATGGCGGTTTGGTATTCATGTGATGAGTATGTTAGTACTGCGAGATGTAATTATATAATTTGGTAGTGACGAAAAAGTCTGCGGGATAATAGATGAACTGTTAAGTGATTTGTTTCCTATTGTGGTTTGATGTGTAGCCCGAATATGGGCGTGTGAAGAATACTTTCGTGTCTCCTAGTTGGGAAGTGAAGTACACTATGTGTGGCGATATGAGTTCAGACTCAGGAAGACTTAATGGCTGTGTTATGTGTATGATGGTGGAAGGTGTGCTGAAATACTAAACTGAGGCGAAGCAGGTGGGTTATCTCCTGCGGAGTGTTCTTAAGTGGTACGATTCTTGTGTATATCGTTAGAAGATTTCATGTGTAATTGAAGAGTACGTGTTGAAATTGATAAATTCGGGTCGCTTAAGAGAGTGGACTCAACTGACGTGGGGATGAATGCGAGATTTGCAGAGGATTACAGTACTAGATGATCGGTATTTTCACAAACTTGTAGACGATTTGAGTTTAATCTTATTATAATATTGTGGCATCATTAGGTAAAAGTATTATGGGTTATTAAATCTGTCCTGATAGATGGCTTCGATCCAAGTTGGGGAGGTTGTTGTTGATTAACTGATCGCAAGGTTAGGTGCTATGTTGTTTCCGTTTCAAGGTATGCTGGCAGATCAGTCCTGGTTGCAGAAAATGAGTCGAGGATGGCACGAGTGAAGCAAAATTTTGACAAAGTTTATATGGTGCTTCGTAGGTGTGTGCAAATAATAGGATGTCTTGAGCTGTTGATGATAAAGAATGCTCAGTGTATAGAGAAGGAAGATGATTGTTTGTATTGGAATGAGGTCATATCCCGAGGTGTCAGAGTGCTAATAAGGCACGAGTGGTTCTATTCGTTGAGTTAGGTAATTTACAGTTGTGTAAGAGTGAATGACTCTCGAGAATGTTTTTATTGTGTCCAAGATTTGGCATGTAATAATCAGGTGTCTTAAGGTTGGGTATGTGGCTAGGGACTATGTTTTCATTAGGAAAGGATCAAGACTTGTGGTATTTTATGCTAATTATGGGATTCTATGTATCAGTATCTGGGAAGTAATGGTAACGAATTTCGATTCACAGTAAGTTCTTCAAGTAAATTATTCTGGAATGTGGTATTTTTGGGCACGGTTGAGAAAGCATTCGGTGGCCTATGGGTCTTAGACAGTGTGGTCTTACGTTCGAATCTCCTGTGGTAAGCCTGGATTGAGGCATTGTGATGCTACAGCNTTTGATAATAGACCGAATCGGTATGGTAAGGGTATGATTAATTCTTTGTATGTGTTCTAGGCAATGAGCTTTTACAGGCATTTTGCAGCAATGCTCTTGGGTTTTGACGGCTTGCTCAACTTGGTTTAGATAGAAGGATTCAGTCCTGGTAGTTTAGCTTGTACAAATGGAGTTAGCAGAGATGTTCTTGTTGGGTTTTACCGTGGTTTGAAGATGAGTATATTTCCTATGGGTATGCAAAGCATGGAGTGTGTAATGATTTTTCCTCTAAATGGGATCAATGAAAGTTCTTGACTAGTTGAGTGCGTCGATGTCTGTGGTGCGGAAGGGAGATAAAAGTCCTCATGTTATCCTAGTGTGGTATGGTATATGTGATATGTTGTGGAGGATTGGGATTTATGTGTAAGGCTCGGTTCAGTTCGGAATGGACAGTCATTAAATTCTTAAGCAGCACAGACAGCTGCATGTGATTTAAGAATCGAGCTTCAGATGATTAGGGTGAATGATCCTCATATGACTAAGGAAATGGTGTTGCTAATCATAGTGATTTGACGAGGGTATTTGTTTTAGGGAAAAAAGGGCAATGTGATTAAGTTGATGGAACTTCGGTGGTGTTGCGGCATTTTCTTAATAGATTGACTGTTGATATCTGAGTTTGTTTGGTGGCATAGGGGGAATTTCAGATTATCTTTTATGGAATGATTGGGTACTCGAGGTGTAATATATATTTATACTGCAGAATTTGGGATCAGGTATAGTAATTTGTGTGCTATGTGGAGCTGGAGACTGGGAGTCCTCATGTTCAGGCTATGTAGTGGTTGTGGATAGTGTGTATTGGTACCGTTAGCGGCTATTGGGGGTTTGGAAGCCCGAGTGGATCTTTCTTTGCTTATATATTAGATTCTGGATATCATATTGGGCTGCAGACTGATTGTCTCAGTGTTGGGTTATTCTAGACGATTGTGCTATGGGTTATGTCGGAAAATGCCACAGGTTGCGTGGCGAGGTGCATCGGACTATGTTCTAGCTGAATAGTTCTGTTCCAAAGACCAGCGGACGGCTGGGAAGGATTGCTTTCCTTAATTGGGCCTTTGTGATGGATGTCAGTATAGAGGTTTCTACCATTGATTCGGTTCCGGTATTGAGGGACTTTTACGGATGCGTTCCTTGTGGCCGGGCATGCCGCTGGGCGAGACTGTGGATTTCAGTATTTATTTGGTGTCGGGCACTATATCGTACGACTCCGACATGAGTTCTAGTAGTGGAAGGAGCAACTTCAGGCTTTTTGGTAATGAGTTTGTTGGTAAGCTAATTGGATACGTGTTTAGCTTGAGTTGGCTTGGTTAGTCCCGAATTGTATGTATTGATGAAGGATAGGTTGATTCGATCGTTATTGAACCCGCTAGTGATCTGGGGATATCTATGAGTTTCTTTTCGGACTGTGGGCACATATATTGTGGTGTGATCGAGATTCATAGTGGAAGTTGAGTTTTGTAGCTTACAATGCTATAAGTAGATATCATTATGCACTCAGTGTGCTTACGACCGATGCTCGGTATTTTGTTATAATGAGCAAATTTGGCTCGATGTGCATCTCCCTATGTGAGATATTTGTGTGGATCGGGTGGCACGCCGCCACGGGTATGTTATCTGGATCGGGTTGCATGCTGTAACAGTGTGATGTTGAGAATAATTTTCCATATGTTACTTGGTATGTCTTGCTTCTTGGTTTCTGAGGAAAGTCCGTATTGGGTGTTGCTCAGCGAATGGCGCATCGGTTGTGTCCTTTTAGGATTGAATGGTGTATATTNAGAGTGGTGCGTTGAATTCGAGGTGATCGTTGGAGTCATCAATGAATGCAAACAGATGTGATTTCAGCTGATTAGAGGGTTTATATCGAAGTTTGGCCCGGAAATCTGTTGTGGTATTAGTCAACAAGGAAGTGGCTTCATGTATGGGTGACATGAGGAATGGTTACGGTTTATCGCGTGTTTTATTTATCGTTGGCATTATATGAAAGTGATGGAATAAGACTTTAGCTAATAAGAGGTTCCTATCGGTAACTGAGTATTGGGGGCAACTGCTGTGAATAGTGACTATCGTTTCGAGTGTTGGATTGTGTGGTATATTACAAGATTTCACCTGAGGTTGCAGGCATGGTTTATTACAGCTGGTTCGAGTTTATTCTGAATATTGATGTGAGGTTCTGATTTTGAGTATGATTTCGGAAAGTGCAATGTGGTTCTACAGTTATGGCCTAGATGGACTGTGAAATTTCAGCGGAGTTGTATTATCGGACCTATGTAAGATAAGGTGACGAGGGATCACCCCGGGTATATGCTTGGTAAGGTCATTTAGCTATTGGTTGGCTTCTAGGACAACTCTGGGTACGCTCGAGGACGAGCGTTTGTTTAAGTTGGGGAGGATGTGACGACCCGGCCCGTCGTCTCATGTGTTACTGTTCCTTTTTTTTCCGTCTATTGCTTCTTAATATTTCATTATCGGTATGTGGTGTGTGAGAGTTGATTGGGATTGGTTTTGATAAGAAATGAGGCACTTAATCTCCTTAAGGAAAGCTTAAGTTGGAAAAGTCAACCGGATGTTGACTATTGAGTAAGAGGACTCGGATGTGAATTCCGGTGATTCGGTTAGCTTCGGGGGATGATTTGTGACTTAGGAGTGCGATCGGAATGAAATTTGGCAGTCCGGTGTAGAATTAGGCTTGAATTGGCGAAGTTTGAATTTTGGCGGATTCTGGTTGATAGGTGAGATTTTGATCCGAGGGTCGGAGAATTCCGAGAGTTGTTGTAGCTTCGTTAGGTGATTTTTGATATGTGTGCAAAATTTTAGGTCATTCGGACATCGTTTGGTCGGGTTTTTGATCGAATGTGAGTTTCGGAAAGTTGAAGAAAACTTAGGCTTGAATCCATGGTGAGTGGATGATTTTTTGTGTTGTTTGACGTGTTTTGATGATTGGAACGAGTTTGTATGATGTTTTGGGGTATGTTGGCATTTTTGGTTGAGGTCCCGGGGGCCTCAGGGTGATTTCGGGTGGTTAAACGGAGGATTCAGAGTTGTTGCATGTTTCACTCCTTGCTGGTTCTGTCATTTCCGCATCTGGGGAAAAGGGACCGCATAAGCGGTTCCGCAGATGCGGCTAGGTGGTCGCAAAAACGGTCCTTGAAGGACCTGGGTGTTCCGCAGAAGCGGACGGGGTCTGCATAAGCGGCAACCGCAGAAGTGGTCCCTGGTGAGTTAAGTTAGACCGCAAAAGCGGTCGAGTGGGCGCATATACGGTGACCGCAGGTGCGGTAAATTAACCGCAGAAGCGGAAATCGACCTGGGTTTAAGTGAACAGTGTTTCACGATTTTGAAAGAGAAGAAAACATTTGGGACTTCTGACTAAGGAAATTTTGGGCGAATTTTGAAGAGGGTTTCGAGGGCTATCATCAGGTAAGGCTTTTTGGACCTAGATTATGTTATTATTGTGCATAAACATGGATTAACATTGAAAACCCAAAGAATTAAAGGTTAAAAATGGAGGTTAGGGCTTGAGTTTTTTAAATGAGAATTTGGGATTTGAGGGAGCATTTGGACTCCGATTTTGATGAATTTTATATGTACGGACTCGTGACGAGACGAGGAATCCGGTAATGTAAATTTCGTAATTTTTCGAGAAGTAGGCCCAGGGTTCGGGTTTTGCCAACTTCGTGATTTTTGGTGCTTTTCGAATTCTTTTGATTGGGTTATGTTTATTTAGCCTATTGTAATGTATTCGTTGTGGTTTTGGCCAGATTCGACGCGGGAGGAGGTAGATTCGAGAGGAAAAGCATAGCGGACTAGTCTTGTGGCCGGTTTGAGGTGAGTAATAGATGTAGATGATGACCTGAGGGTTTGAAACCCCGGTATATCACACTGTGATGCTATATTGAGGCGAGACACGTACTCTACGGTAAGTGCAGGGTCGTTTGTGGTCGGGGACTATGGCTTAGTCCGTCTGAGTGATGTTCATACTATGTTATTGACTAGAAATTGATTGGTAAGCATCCTACTTGGATTGTTATGAGTATATTTGGGCTGCGTGCCGATTATTTGGAACCCTTTGGGATTATTATCACTGTTTTCATGATGCTTAGCATGTTTTCATTATATCAGTCCTGAGTTAAACACTGTCTCAAAATGATTAGTAAATTTCTAAAGTTTTAAACACTTAAGCTATAATTCCTGATAATTGGAACTGAAAATGATAAACTTGATTGTGCCTGTGTGGCTTACATGCATATATCTGGACTGAGTGTGGATCGGGCTGCACGCCGCAACGAATGCTACGATGATATTGCGCTTGGGCTGTAGGAGCCCCTCCGGAGTTTGAACCCCCACAGTGAGCGCGGGTACCCAAATGGATCGGGATGTACGCCGCAACGGTCATGTGCATTGCATTGCATTCATGCTTTGATGTTTATCTGATCTAGCTGTTTCTTTTTTGTTGCCATTTCACTGTTAACTATTCTAAATTGTTAGTGTTAGCTTTACATTGTGGCATTTTTGGGATTTCTTACTTTCAGTCATTATATAGGTCTATTACCACTGAGTTGGAAGTATCACTTTACTCCTTGCACCATGTGTGCAGATTCAGGTGTCCCGGGAGCATAGTCGAGCTATTTGCTGCTTTCAGAGTTTTTCAGGAGTTGTCGAGGTAGCTGCCTGACGTCCGCAGGACCCGACTCCTCCCCTTATCCCTTTTATCTTTCCGCATTTTTGAACTCTGTATTGCATGATAATTTATTACTCTGTTATCTTAGAGGCTCTAGACTCATGACCCCAGGTCTTTGGGAGATGTTGGTTATGTTAGTGTTTCATGTTGTCTCTATCTAAATTATTTGGTTAATAGACTTTTTAAACTGTTAAATTAAATTCTATAAACTGGAAATGGGATGTGTGATTGGGTTATGAGTATTAATTGGTCGGGCTTGCCTAGCAATTGTGTTGGGCGCCATCATGACGGGGATTGGGGTCGTGACATCTGCACTCCTTGGCCTTTGTTTGAGGTATGTAATCCTGACTTTCTGGAAAGAAGAATTGTAGAATATATGCACCTTGTTCCTCATTCCTTGACTCTTTAATTGGTTCAGATGACTCTATTTGCATATCATCATCCAAACATAATGTGGAAAAATGCTTGGAGTGTGGATCAATGCACTAAAACACATGAACTTCAGGACTTTCAACATCCTGAACATCAATGATATTAGAGTCAACAAAATTTATATCCTCAAAGTCCTTAGATGGCTCTAGTCTCACTTCTTTAACATTGACATCCTCAAATTGTAGTTGGACAGGTTGTTGATGTTCTACGCTGACCCCCCCAATTAACACCTCAAATTCATGCTCTTTTTGGATACTATCCTCAATATTGGCTTCTTGAGCATTAAAAGCTCCAACCACTTGACTCAATTAAGCCTCCAACTTGCGAATAGTTGCCTCTTGCCTTTCTATCTGCTATTGTTTTTTATTATTTTGTTTCAGGAAGCACTTTAACATATCCTTGATCTCCTTCAGGTCTGCATCCCCAGGTTCTTTGTTCCTGTTAACTTCACAAGAAAAGGTAGAACCATCATAGTAAGGGGTTGGGGGAAGATAAGAAATATAAGCACAACCATAAAAGTGACCATTTTTACCACCACACGCATCACACACATTCCGCAAATAAGATTGAGTTGGTGCACATAACTCGCCCTCAAGAACGTTTTGAAAATTTTGCCATGGGTGGTTTCCTTCACAATATGTATTAAGATCAATAGTAGAATTATATACACGTAAATTCCCATAATTCCAAGATGTCATGTTTCTCAAATCAACAGTTATTAAAAAAAATCTAACTTGAACCCTAGTAATATATACAACTACAACTACACCGTTAGTTCCCCCTCAACGACGCCAAATTTGGTCACGCCCAACTTTAGTCTTAAAAAGGATAAGCGATCGTTGCAAATATTATCCGTCTAAAAGTCCGGAGTCGAATCCCACATATAACTAAGGCTTAGCTATATCTGTTTAATATCACTAAAAGACAAGTTTGAACAACTTTTTGAATTAAAAAGATTGAGATTTATATTTCTAACTAATTAACTAGCAAATACTAGAAAGCGGTAAAGTTATCAACTAACGAGACAAAGGGTTCGAGACCAAATTAAGGAGGTCTAGAGTTATGATTTCCCCAATTATCAGAATCCTTCTAGCTAAGTTCCCTACAATTTTGCCAATGTATTCTCTACTGATCGTGAGCACTTTAGGTGTCGTAATTCTCTCTCGAGCAACTACAATAATTTACTAAACATATTCTCTCGAATTACACTAGTTGTCTTTATCTAGCTACTCATTATGACCACGTCAAGGCTTTGTTATTTCTAAACCTGCCTTTAAACTCGTTGTATTGAATTCTCACATACGTTAGGAGTGACGTTGTTCAAAAACCACATAAATATGTATCATTTCTCAAGCAACATATAATAAATAGACACAGTCAATCGATGGTCATTCAATCAACAATAATAAACACGTAGTTGAACAAGTAGAGAAATCAAACTGCTCAATTACATAAAAACATAACAAGAATTTATTCTACAAAAGGTTTCATCAAAAGCCTGATAAAAAATTAGATATTCATACTAGTATGTAAAACTACTATAGTAAAATTCATAACCAACAATGAAAAATAGGAAGAGGAAGGAAAACTCGAAGAATTCCCCGCCTTGCTCCTATTGTGTCTCTGCCTCCTTAGGTCGGATCTATGTCAAAAGTGTGTTCAACCCCTTAAAATACCATTTTCCCATGTATATATACCATTTAAGGTCGGGCCAAATAATTATACCTTATCATACGCGAAAAAGGACAAGTTTCCAGGCTTGGACGTCCGCGGTCGCGGTGCGGATGGGGTACAGACGTCGTATTTGGCATGTATACTATTTCGCGCATTTTTCACCCTGTTGCATTTGAAATTTGGACAAACGTAAAACATGAAAGTTGTATCCCTTTGAGTTACTTTTATAATAATATGTTATGGAGCCCAAATGGAATTCTGAGCTAAAAGTTATGTGCAGTTTACTAGACAGTGCGCAATATAACCACTCGATTTTTCATTTTGTTGCTCTATCATTCGTTGATCCTCGAATACGATCCTGGCTTAATTCCTTGGAATTTTACTCAGACTTCAAAGCTCCAAATCACTTGAATTCATTACATAACATCTACATATCAAGGAATCACTCCTGCAAGGCATAAAATACATACTTAGTGCAAAATACTAGCGATTAAAGCGCAAACTTAACTAAAGTGCAGTAAATAATAGTGTAATAATCGACTAAAATATGCAATTATAGCCTATCATCAACACTCCCAAGCTCTGAATACCACCCCTAGTTTCTCCACGCCCTGTAGGCGCTCTAGTGCTTCGAGTTGGGGGAGGCGTTGTGGATGCAGTATCTGCAAAACTGGTTAGTTGTGCCGCACCCATGACCATACTCTTGCGAGATGAATGAAAATCTCTCTGAATGTGACCCCTCATACCACAATTGTAGCTTACATTGGTACCATGGTGACATACTCCCGTATGACATCTCTTACACTTCACACAACGGGGATGAGGTCCTCTAAACTGACTCGCTCCACTAACCTGATATTTACCCTTTTTTGCATACATCATAAGCATCACCATTACCCTCCCTCCAGGCTTCCAATGCGGAGTAACAATTCCAGTAACGGTTTGTTGTGTGGGCCTTTGGAATTGCCCATATCTACCACCCCCAACACACTACTGAGAATACTGATAACACGACACCAAATGTTCCTTCCCGCATATCGGGCAGACCGGGATTGTACCCAACCTAGGGCATTTGTTCTTTTTGTGCCCCCTCTTTCCACAACCATAACATATTTCAAGAGTTATCCAACATCTCCCCAAGTGAAGCTTCTTGCAAACTAAACAATCTGGCTCATTAGTACCAACAACCCTTTTTCGTTTCTCAAATACTCTTACCACATGATTCGGTGGTGCCGCGACATTGGTAGGAACAATGACACACCCCGTAGCAACAAGTTCTTCCAATGCCTCCACATTTGACACATTATCCCATCGAACTCTTGCGCAATCTCCCCCAGATTCAATGGCGGTGTCATTCCCTCCACGCTGCTTCGAACTCCTGGATTACTTATCTGGAAAATGAGACACGATGAGGAAGTTAGCTCCCTATCTTGAGCTCTGTCTCATGATCTGGAGTATCAAAGAAGGGTGTTATTTCTAAATGCCAAAGTAGCCTCTTCATTATAGATGTGATCGACAACATACCGATAAGAAGGACACTAGGCTCCGAGACATCCTAGGACACTTTAAAACCTTAGGTTCTGATACCAAGTTTGTCACGCCCCGACCTCGGGGAGCTCAACCAGCACTCAATTAAGATGCCCCGATCAAGCAAGCTTGCTAGATGCTTTCTACTCAACCTTTCCCATTAACAATAAAAGAATTAGTACAAGTGATAGACAAGAGAAGAGTCAAGTGTTCCATATTCTTTTTCTATTACTCAAAGAGATTCATGTACAATTTCCAAATTATTACAAGTTTATATATATGATGAATAACATGTTGACCAAAATACCAACACTTCTAGTTTTGACTCCCAACATCAAACACCACCCTTAACCTGTCAACGGAGCCTCTAAGTACAACAAAAGAGTAATTTGAAAATGTCGGCAACAAGGCCCCAGCTATACTTCAAACACAATACCTGAGGAATAAAAGATACATGACCCCAAAATGAAATGGGTTTCACCAAGTCAGCTGGGAAGAGAGTGTACCTCTATCACTGATCAATGCCGCCTACTATGAAACTACCTGCATCCATTAAAGATGCAACAACCCAGGCAAAAGGGATGTTAGTACCGTCAAATAACACTAGTATGTATGACTAAATGTGCTCTTTCAAAATAGAATACCAATGTGTTTACCTTAAAAATTGGATAACAACTAAACTTATAATGTTGTTTTAAGGATATGTAATTTCACCTAATATCAGTTTATAAATATAAAGATAAGTGATGAAAATTGATAACATAGAGCAAACCAGCAATTGGACAGAGCCCTCGAGTTGGAATTCCCTTGAGCTAGTAGAGCAAAAACAATTAGAAAGAAGCAAACTGATAAACAAGAGAATATAAATTAAAAAGAGAATATTATATTGCTTTGATCTGCGTGAATGTAAATGTGCTTATAGATGATGGGGACTCCTCTTTATATAGTAGAGAAATCCTAATTATCGTAAACTCTAATTACAGAAGTGAATCCCGCGATTAGCCTAAACAACTGCCCTTGATTTGATCAGTTCTGGGATTTTTGCTATGATCTTAGATCGGTTACGAATATCTAACCTTTCTTTTATTGCGCTTCATTCGAAGTTTGTCATATATGGTCTCGACCGCTGTTGACCTCGATCTCGACGAGCACCTTGATTCTCGAAGCTTGATACCTTATCTTCGTGCTCTGACCTAATCTATTACGAAACTGACCCTCAATGTGACTCCCTGGTCTTGATTAAATGGAAAAATCGGGCAGGTTCTATTTTAACCGTATACACAATGTAAGAAAAGGAGAAACACAGAAACATCAAGTCACAATCAACAATATCCAAATGCGCAGTTAAAACATAACAATTTTCAAAACACGAAATTAATATATATTTTTGGTTGGGAGTTCATTACAACCAATATACCACTGTGTTTTTAACACAGAGTCCGATCATGCCCAATCGGCTAGGCCATCTCCCCATGAACGATGTGTTTGACATGTAATGCGAAAGAAAGGTGTTACCAAGAGTAGTATCACCATGTGCACAACATAACGTCCAATCTCAACCCGATCAGCTAGGCCGCCTTCCCACATATGCCGTTTGGGTTGACTTTTCCAATTCAAGGCTATTATCAGTTTCATATCAATTAAGGAGAATAATCACAATCACACCAATATATAAATCTCATCCCAATTAAGGGGAATAATCACAAATTTACCCCTACACCGATACATGTAGTTTCAGGTGTGCGGTGTTACAACCTACCTTTCCTTGGTGACTAATGATACTTCCAAAAATATTTTTGATTTGATTTGCACACAAAGGTTGTCACGACCCAAAACGATGGCCGCGACGGTCGCGACGGGCACCCGGTGCCTTACCCAACCGAGTACCAAGGTAACGTATTTTTTCTTATCATACCATCATGGGTAAATGGACTAGAAGGGCTGTCATGAGATAACCAGAATAAAAAATAAGGGAATACTAGACATAGGACAACCCAATATGATATATAAACTTTTACTTGTGACATACGGGCCTATAAGGCTGACATGAACATTTGTATAATCAAAACGTAGGTGGACAAGGCCATACAAGTATCCATATACACGACATATGTCTACAAGCCTCTAAGAGTACATAAACGTCATATAGGTCGGGATAAGGCCCCGCCATACCAATCAATACATGCCAAATCATACTGACCAAATAGCAAGTGGAGTATGCCAACACCATCTGCTGAGCTTATAGCCTACTAGGATGACTGTCAACCTGTCTATCGGGACTTGCAGGCATGAAAAGCAACGTCCCTAGGTAAAAAGGACATCAATACAAATAAAGTACCGAGTAAATAAGACATGAAAGTAGTATATTAAAAAACATGAACATAGAGTAAGGAACTCAACCTACAAGTCTGAATAGCTTTGTGAATCATGACATTTATAATGTCACGCATATGCGTATAAATGTCATATCATGCATAGGTATATGCGTACATAACATCATCAAGCCTCTGAGGGCATCCCATCATATCATCCGTCCTCTGTGGGAGAAATCATCAACGTATACTAGTTGATTAGATGGTGGTGCGTATATAATGCCATAACCTTTCCCCATACCCCATATACATATCTCAAGGTTATAAACATAAAAAATAACAACAAAAACCAAGAATCGAAAATCAAATCCATTCCTTAACTTTCAAACTTTCCAACTTCACCGTACGCGTTCGAATCATAATTAGACAGTTTTTATCACAACCAAACTTTGCACATAAGTTCATATCAACCATTAGGACCTATGTAAGGTCTAAAAACAACAATCAAAGCTCATTAACTCAAAATTGAACTATCAATCAAACTTAAGATCTCTATAGTTCTTTAAATTGCCAACTTTCGGATATTAAAGTCAAAATCTTCTAGGAACATCCAAAACCTAATTCGAACGTATGCCCAAGTCCAAAATTATCACACGAACCTATAGGAGCCCTCAGTCCTGATTCCAAGGTTATTTACTCAAAAGTCAACCTTTGGTCTACTCTAACAACTTAAGCTTCCAAAACAGAAATAAGTATTCCTATCACTCCCGTGCCTTCCCGAAACCAAACCAACTATCGTCGCATGTCACAAAACATCAAAAGAAACTGCGAAAAGCATCAAATGGAGAAACAAGATTCTAATACTCAAACGATTGACCGGATCGTTGCACAAGGCCTCTAACACCTGAAAGTGAAGAAGCCCAACACGAAAGGGAAAAACCTTGGTGCTGCCTTACCACATCAGTTCAATTTCAATGTATAACTTCTTCGTTCGTATATGTAGGAATGACACTAGGAAGTCGCTTGTAGCAACCCTATAAAAATCATATTTATTTTATAAAAACTATTTCATGTTTACCCAGTTTTGGTAAAAAATAAATTGAACGTGATGCTGATGCTGATGCTGCTTAGTTTTAATCTGAAGTTAGGTTCTGCCAAAGCCTAACTTCATCCTTGAAGGCCTAAAGTTTGAAAAGTGAAAGTTCAAATTCAAGTTGGGCTCTCCCAAAGCCTAGCTTCAAACCCGCATGTCCGAAGTCGATTCTAATCTAGCTAAGATTTAGAAATTTTGCTATGGGTCAAAGTGGCTATTTGTGCACTTTGCACTTCGTATCTTGTGGAAATGACATCAATAGTCACTTTTAAGCACGTTGTTTATAGTGTATTTAAAGATTAGTCAATTCGCTCAAACTTCATTGACACAGTGTCCTGAAGTTCAAACCTCAAAGTTCAAACTTCATGACATCGTGTCCTAACGTTCGAAAATTGTGCCCAGAAGTTCGAACCTTATGTCCGTAATTTTACATTAGCAGTTCAGAAATTCAGGACACTTAAGTCCTGAATTTCAAATTAACAGCACAAAAATTTAAGACACTAAGTCCTGAATTCAAAATTCAGGATACTTTGTGTTGAAATTGAGTGAAATAGCTAATTTTTAAATACATTATAAAGTATGGATATATTTTAAACAGCAGCCTTAAAAGTGGCTACTAGTGCACTTAGCCCTCGTATATTCAGTAAAAGGAGCCCACTAAATATGTGAAAGACAGAGCCAATCGGTGAAACTATCATTTGTGGCTATGGATTTTCGCCAATTTAATCTAGCACTTCCCTCCACAAAAAATACACCTGCAATACCTGCCACTGATACAAAAGGAATCTCCCAAAAAAAAAAAAAATCCGAAATATTCAGTAACAAGTCCAAACCAAAGCTAACAAGTTTCTGATGATCGCCCTTTCTGATCCAACTATAACTTTAGTGTAGAAAGCCATGGCTTCAGTTGCCATAGGTGGAGTTGTACTCCACAGCCACTCTTCATTTCCATGCAACAAACTCAAGCTGAAGCCTTTATCTTTGTCGATTCCATTCAAGAAGCAACCCAATTCAAGGTCAAGAAACTTGATAATTTACGCTCATGGAGGTGAAATGTTTAGCTTTGCTCATGATCTTTTTGTTGGAGTTGGGGTAGGACTACCCTGTACTGTAATGGAGTGTGGTGATATAATATACAGAAGCACACTGCCAAAGTCAAATGGGATCACAGTAACTGTTCCTGGTGTTATTTTGGCATTGGGTACCCTTTCTTACCTCTGGGCTACTCCTGGTGTGGCCCCTGGTTTCTTCGATATGTTTGTTCTTGCCTTTGTTGAAAGATTGTTTAGACCTACCTATAAGAAGGTGATGTAATACCACATCTCAATTGCTTCTTTTTCTCATGTGGCAACATTATGCTCATAACTTCTGTCTGCAGGATGATATCGTGTTGGGGAAAAAATTGGGTGAGGGATCTTTTGGTTCTGTTTATAGAGTTTCTTTGACCAAAAAGCCATCGTCAAAGGTATAGTATATTCTGTTACTTTGTGTTGTTGTATACAAAAGCTCGAAGGAATGGTTGGTAACTCAAACAGGCACGAGTGGTTAATTCCGATTTTATTTGACTCAAGGGTGGTGATTTCGTCTTAAAAAAAGCAACTGAATATGGAGCAGTGGAAATATGGATGAATGAGCGAGTGCGTAGAGCTTGTGCAAACAGTTGTGCTGATTTTGTCTATGGGTTTCTAGAGGTACACTTGTTATTTTGTTTGATAGCCATTATCATGTTCATCTTTAGATACTATTATACCTCTGGAAATTGGAATCTAATTCTAAGAGTTTGAATTAATTATGTTTAAAATGGTGCTAGAATTCTTCAAAGAAAGGAGCAGAGTATTGGCTCCTTTGGCGTTTCGAAGGGGAAGCTACACTTGCTGATTTGATGCAGAGTAGAGAGTTTCCCTACAATGTAGGTACTTTCTTTATCATGTTTCCATTTTCTTGTTAGCTTAGGTTTCTTAACAGCTTTTATATGTAGGTCGAATGCCCATTGTTTATTTTATCAAAAAACATAGAAAAAGAGCCACAACACTAGCAGTCCTTGTATAATGATCCAAACGTATGTACTCTAAATTTTCTCATTCGAACGCTCATGATGAATATTCTGTAATTCCAATTTAAGAAGAGATGGCATGACTTGGATAGATCGTTAAGAATTTCCCCATTTTCTTACTAACTATCCTGGATGAAATTACAGCTCTGGGCTTATATCATTATGATTGAGGTGCCCGGCTATTTGTTTCCCAAGGTCTTTGGAGGTTCCCTCTGAGAGAAAGGGAAGCTCAGATGGAAGATAGAACCTAAAGAATATATAGGTTCTTGAACCTCCCCCCACCTCCACCCCCACCCC